>OU895879.1:27530403-27565826 GCA_917627325.4 Chironomus riparius | reverse complement strand
TTAAAAAGTAGCTACTTTTGCACTTAATTGCATCATTAATTTACTGTTTCTTTGAAATAATGTTAAACATATTTTTTGTCATGTTTTATTGATTTAAGATCATTTTCACAAATTGCTTTGTCAGTTTGAGCAATTTCTGTGAAGTTCTAGCAGATTTGTAGTGGAAAATGTTAAAAAGTAGCTACTTTTGCACTTAATTGCATCATTAATTTACTGTTTCTTTGAAACAATGTTAAACATATTTTTTGTCATGTTTTATTGATTTAAGAACATTCGCACAAATTGCTTTGTCAGTTTGAGCAATTTCTGTGAAGTTCTAGCAGATTTGTAGTGGAAAATGTTAAAAAGTAGCTACTTTTGCACTTAATTGCATCATTAATTTACTGTTTCTTTGAAATAATGTTAAACATATTTTTTGTCATGTTTTATTGATTTAAGAACATTCGCACAAATTGCTTTGTCAGTTTGAGCAATTTCTGTGAAGTTCTGGCAGATTTGTATTCGAAAATTTTAAAAAGTAGCTACTTTTGCACTTAATTGCATCATTAATTTACTGTTTCTTTGAAATAATGTTAAACAAATTTTTGTTCATGTTTTATTGATTTAAGATCATTTTCACAAATTGCTTTGTCAGTTTGAGCAATTTCTGTGAAGTTCTAGCAGATTTGTAGTGGAAAATGTTAAAAAGTAGCTACTTTTGCACTTAATTGCATCTTTAATTTACTGTTTCTTTGAAATAATGTTAAACATATTTTTTGTCATGTTTTATTGATTTAAGATCATTTTCACAAATTGCTTTGTCAGTTTGAGCAATTTCTGTGAAGTTCTAGCAGATTTGTAGTGGAAAATGTTAAAAAGTAGCTACTTTTGCACTTAATTGCATCATTAATTACTGTTTCTTTGAAATAATGTTAAACATATTTTTTGTCATGTTTTATTGATTTAAGAACATTCGCACAAATTGCTTTGTCAGTTTGAGCAATTTCTGTGAAGTTCTGGCAGATTTGTATTCGAAAATTTTAAAAAGTAGCTACTTTTGCACTTAATTGCATCATTAATTTACTGTTTCTTTGAAATAATGTTAAACAAATTTTTGTTCATGTTTTATTGATTTAAGATCATTTGCACAAATTGCTTTGTCAGTTTGAGCAATTTCTGTGAAGTTCTAGCAGATTTGTAGTGGAAAATGTTAAAAAGTAGCTACTTTTGCACTACTTTGCTATAATGCTTTATAAAATTTTTTGTAATGTTTTTTTGATTTAAGAACATTGGCACAAATTGCTTTGTCAGTTTGAGCAATTTCTGTGAAGTTCTGGCAGATTTGTAGTGGAAAATGTTAAAAAGTAGCTACTTTTGCACTACTTTGCTATAATGCTTTATAAAATTTTTTGTAATGTTTTTTTGATTTAAGAACATTGGCACAAATTGCTTTGTCAGTTTGAGCAATTTCTGTGAAGTTCTAGCAGATTTGTAGTGGAAAATGTTAAAAAGTAGCTACTTTTGCACTACTTTGCTATAATGCTTTATAAAATTTTTTGTAATGTTTTTTTGATTTAAGAACATTGGCACAAATTGCTTTGTCAGTTTGAGCAATTTCTGTGAAGTTCTGGCAGATTTGTATTCGAAAATGTTAAAAAGTAGCTACTTTTGCTCTTAATTGTATCATTAATTTACTGTTTCTTTGAAATAATGTTAAACAAATTTTTTGTAATGTTTTATTGATTTAAGAACATTTGCACAAATTGCTTTGTCAGTTTGAGCAATTTCTGTGAAGTTCTGGCAGATTTGTAGTCGAAAATGTTAAAAAGTAGCTACTTTTGCACTTAATTGCATCATTAATTTACTGTTTCTTTGAAATAATGTTAAACAAATTTTTTGTCATGTTTTATTGATTTAAGATCATTCGCACAAATTGCTTTGTCAGTTTGAGGAATTTCTGTGAAGTTCTAGCAGATTTGTAGTCGAAAATGTTAAAAAGTAGCTACTTTTGCACTTAATTGCATCATTAATTTACTGTTTCTTTGAAATAATGTTAAACATATTTTTTGTCATGTTTTATTGATTTGAGATCATTTTCACAAATTGCTTTGTCAGTTTGAGCAATTTCTGTGAAGTTCTAGCAGATTTGTAGTCGAAAATGTTAAAAAGGAGCTACTTTTGCACTACTTTGCTATAATGCTATATAAAATTTTTTGTAATGTTTTTTTTGATTTAAGAACATTGGCACAAATTGCTTTGTCAGTTTGAGGAATTTCTGTGAAGTTCTAGCAGATTTGTAGTCGAAAATGTTAAAAAGTAGCTACTTTTGCACTTAATTGCATCATTAATTTACTGTTTCTTTGAAATAATGTTAAACAAATTTTTTGTAATGTTTTATTGATTTAAGAACATTTGCACAAATTGCTTTGTCAGTTTGAGCAATTTCTGTGAAGTTCTGGCAGATTTGTAGTCGAAAATGTTAAAAAGTAGCTACTTTTGCACTTAATTGCATCATTAATTTACTGTTTCTTTGAAATAATGTTAAACAATTTTTTGTCATGTTTTATTGATTTAAGATCATTCGCACAAATTGCTTTGTCAGTTTGAGGAATTTCTGTGAAGTTCTAGCAGATTTGTAGTCGAAAATGTTAAAAAGTAGCTACTTTTGCACTACTTTGCTATAATGCTATATAAAATTTTTTGTAATGTTTTTTTGATTTAAGAACATTGGCACAAATTGCTTTGTCAGTTTGTGGAATTTCTGTGAAGTTCTAGCAGATTTGTAGTCGAAAATGTTAAAAAGTAGCTACTTTTGCACTTAATTGCATCATTAATTTACTGTTTCTTTGAAATAATGTTAAACATATTTTTTGTCATGTTTTATTGATTTAAGATCATTTTCACAAATTGCTTTGTCAGTTTGAGCAATTTCTGTGAAGTTCTAGCAGATTTGTAGTGGAAAATGTTAAAAAGTAGCTACTTTTGCACTTAATTGCATCATTAATTTACTGTTTCTTTGAAACAATGTTAAACATATTTTTTGTCATGTTTTATTGATTTAAGAACATTCGCACAAATTGCTTTGTCAGTTTGAGCAATTTCTGTGAAGTTCTAGCAGATTTGTAGTGGAAAATGTTAAAAAGTAGCTACTTTTGCACTTAATTGCATCATTAATTTACTGTTTCTTTGAAATAATGTTAAACATATTTTTTGTCATGTTTTATTGATTTAAGAACATTCGCACAAATTGCTTTGTCAGTTTGAGCAATTTCTGTGAAGTTCTGGCAGATTTGTATTCGAAAATTTTAAAAAGTAGCTACTTTTGCACTTAATTGCATCATTAATTTACTGTTTCTTTGAAATAATGTTAAACAAATTTTTGTTCATGTTTTATTGATTTAAGATCATTTTCACAAATTGCTTTGTCAGTTTGAGCAATTTCTGTGAAGTTCTAGCAGATTTGTAGTGGAAAATGTTAAAAAGTAGCTACTTTTGCACTTAATTGCATCTTTAATTTACTGTTTCTTTGAAATAATGTTAAACATATTTTTTGTCATGTTTTATTGATTTAAGATCATTTTCACAAATTGCTTTGTCAGTTTGAGCAATTTCTGTGAAGTTCTAGCAGATTTGTAGTGGAAAATGTTAAAAAGTAGCTACTTTTGCACTTAATTGCATCATTAATTTACTGTTTCTTTGAAATAATGTTAAACATATTTTTTGTCATGTTTTATTGATTTAAGAACATTCGCACAAATTGCTTTGTCAGTTTGAGCAATTTCTGTGAAGTTCTGGCAGATTTGTATTCGAAAATTTTAAAAAGTAGCTACTTTTGCACTTAATTGCATCATTAATTTACTGTTTCTTTGAAATAATGTTAAACCAAATTTTTGTTCATGTTTTATTGATTTAAGATCATTTGCACAAATTGCTTTGTCAGTTTGAGCAATTTCTGTGAAGTTCTAGCAGATTTGTAGTGGAAAATGTTAAAAAGTAGCTACTTTTGCACTACTTTGCTATAATGCTTTATAAAATTTTTTGTAATGTTTTTTTGATTTAAGAACATTGGCACAAATTGCTTTGTCAGTTTGAGCAATTTCTGTGAAGTTCTGGCAGATTTGTAGTCGAAAATGTTAAAAAGTAGCTACTTTTGCACTTAATTGCATCATTAATTTACTGTTTCTTTGAAACAATGTTAAACATATTTTTTGTCATGTTTTATTGATTTAAGATCATTTTCACAAATTGCTTTGTCAGTTTGAGCAATTTCTGTGAAGTTCTGGCAGATTTGTAGTCGAAAATGTTAAAAAGTAGCTACTTTTGCACTTAATTGCATCATTAATTTACTGTTTCTTTGAAACAATGTTAAACATATTTTTTGTCATGTTTTATTGATTTAAGAACATTCGCACAAATTGCTTTGTCAGTTTGAGCAATTTCTGTGAAGTTCTAGCAGATTTGTAGTCGAAAATGTTAAAAAGGAGCTACTTTTGCACTACTTTGCTATAATGCTATATAAAATTTTTTGTAATGTTTTTTTTGATTTAAGAACATTGGCACAAATTGCTTTGTCAGTTTGAGGAATTTCTGTGAAGTTCTAGCAGATTTATAGTCGAAAATGTTAAAAAGTAGCTACTTTTGCACTACTTTGCTATAATGCTACATAAAATTTTTTGTAATGTTTTTTGATTTAAGAACATTGGCACAAATTGCTTTGTCAGTTTGAGGAATTTCTGTGAAGTTCTAGCAGATTTATAGTCGAAATGTTAAAAAGTAGCTACTTTTGCACTTAATTGCATCATTAATTTACTGTTTCTTTGAAATAATGTTAAACATATTTTTTGTCATGTTTTTTTGATTTAAGATCATTTTCACAAATTGCTTTGTCAGTTTGAGCAATTTCTGTGAAGTTCTGGCAGATTTGTAGTCGAAAATGTTAAAAAGTAGCTACTTTTGCACTTAATTGCATCATTAATTTACTGTTTCTTTGAAACAATGTTAAACATATTTTTTGTCCATGTTTTATTGATTTAAGATCATTTTCACAAATTGCTTTGTCAGTTTGAGCAATTTCTGTGAAGTTCTGGCAGATTTGTAGTCGAAAATGTTAAAAAGTAGCTACTTTTGCACTTAATTGCATCATTAATTTACTGTTTCTTTGAAACAATGTTAAACATATTTTTTGTCATGTTTTATTGATTTAAGAACATTCGCACAAATTGCTTTGTCAGTTTGAGCAATTTCTGTGAAGTTCTAGCAGATTTGTAGTCGAAAATGTTAAAAAGGAGCTACTTTTGCACTACTTTGCTATAATGCTATATAAAATTTTTTGTAATGTTTTTTTTTGATTTAAGAACATTGGCACAAATTGCTTTGTCAGTTTGAGGAATTTCTGTGAAGTTCTAGCAGATTTATAGTCGAAAATGTTAAAAAGTAGCTACTTTTGCACTACTTTGCTATAATGCTACATAAAATTTTTTGTAATGTTTTTTTGATTTAAGAACATTGGCACAAATTGCTTTGTCAGTTTGAGGAATTTCTGTGAAGTTCTAGCAGATTTATAGTCGAAAATGTTAAAAAGTAGCTACTTTTGCACTTAATTGCATCATTAATTTACTGTTTCTTTGAAATAATGTTAAACATATTTTTTGTCATGTTTTATTGATTTAAGATCATTTTCACAAATTGCTTTGTCAGTTTGAGCAATTTCTGTGAAGTTCTGGCAGATTTGTAGTCGAAAATGTTAAAAAGTAGCTACTTTTGCACTTAATTGCATCATTAATTTACTGTTTCTTTGAAACAATGTTAAACATATTTTTTGTCATGTTTTATTGATTTAAGAACATTCGCACAAATTGCTTTGTCAGTTTGAGCAATTTCTGTGAAGTTCTAGCAGATTTGTAGTCGAAAATGTTAAAAAGGAGCTACTTTTGCACTACTTTGCTATAATGCTACATAAAATTTTTTGTAATGTTTTTTTGATTTAAGAACATTGGCACAAATTGCTTTGTCAGTTTGAGGAATTTCTGTGAAGTTCTGGCAGATTTGTATTCGAAAATGTTAAAAAGTAGCTACTTTTGCACTTAATTGCATCATTAATTTACTGTTTCTTTGAAATAATGTTAAACAAATTTTTTGTAATGTTTTATTGATTTAAGAACATTTGCACAAATTGCTTTGTCAGTTTGAGCAATTTCTGTGAAGTTCTGGCAGATTTGTAGTCGAAAATGTTAAAAAGTAGCTACTTTTGCACTTAATTGCATCATTAATTTACTGTTTCTTTGAAATAATGTTAAACAAATTTTTTGTCATGTTTTATTGATTTAAGATCATTCGCACAAATTGCTTTGTCAGTTTGAGGAATTTCTGTGAAGTTCTAGCAGATTTGTAGTCGAAAATGTTAAAAAATAGCTACTTTTGCACTACTTTGCTATAATGCTATATAAAATTTTTTGTAATGTTTTTTTGATTTAAGAACATTGGCACAAATTGCTTTGTCAGTTTGTGGAATTTCTGTGAAGTTCTAGCAGATTTGTAGTGGAAAATGTTAAAAAGTAGCTACTTTTGCACTTAATTGCATCATTAATTTACTGTTTCTTTGAAACAATGTTAAACATATTTTTTGTCATGTTTTATTGATTTAAGAACATTCGCACAAATTGCTTTGTCAGTTTGAGCAATTTCTGTGAAGTTCTGGCAGATTTGTAGTCGAAAATGTTAAAAAGTAGCTACTTTTGCACTACTTTGCTATAATGCTATATAAAATTTTTTGTAATGTTTTTTTGATTCAAGAACATTGGCACAAATTGCTTTGTCAGTTTGTGGAATTTCTGTGAAGTTCTAGCAGATTTGTAGTGGAAAATGTTAAAAAGTAGCTACTTTTGCACTTAATTGCATCATTAATTTACTGTTTCTTTGAAACAATGTTAAACATATTTTTTGTCATGTTTTATTGATTTAAGATCATTTTCACAAATTGCTTTGTCAGTTTGAGCAATTTCTGTGAAGTTCTAGCAGATTTGTAGTGGAAAATGTTAAAAAGTAGCTACTTTTGCACTTAATTGCATCATTAATTTACTGTTTCTTTGAAATAATGTTAAACATATTTTTTGTCATGTTTTATTGATTTAAGAACATTCGCACAAATTGCTTTGTCAGTTTGAGCAATTTCTGTGAAGTTCTGGCAGATTTGTATTCGAAAATTTTAAAAAGTAGCTACTTTTGCACTTAATTGCATCATTAATTTACTGTTTCTTTGAAATAATGTTAAACAAATTTTTGTTCATGTTTTATTGATTTAAGATCATTTGCACAAATTGCTTTGTCAGTTTGAGCAATTTCTGTGAAGTTCTAGCAGATTTGTAGTGGAAAATGTTAAAAAGTAGCTACTTTTGCACTACTTTGCTATAATGCTACATAAAATTTTTTGTAATGTTTTTTTGATTTAAGAACATTGGCACAAATTGCTTTGTCAGTTTGAGCAATTTCTGTGAAGTTCTGGCAGATTTGTAGTCGAAAATGTTAAAAAGTAGCTACTTTTGCACTTAATTGCATCATTAATTTACTGTTTCTTTGAAACAATGTTAAACATATTTTTTGTCATGTTTTATTGATTTAAGATCATTTTCACAAATTGCTTTGTCAGTTTGAGCAATTTCTGTGAAGTTCTGGCAGATTTGTAGTCGAAAATGTTAAAAAGTAGCTACTTTTGCACTTAATTGCATCATTAATTTACTGTTTCTTTGAAACAATGTTAAACATATTTTTTGTCATGTTTTATTGATTTAAGAACATTCGCACAAATTGCTTTGTCAGTTTGAGCAATTTCTGTGAAGTTCTAGCAGATTTGTAGTCGAAAATGTTAAAAAGGAGCTACTTTTGCACTACTTTGCTATAATGCTATATAAAATTTTTTGTAATGTTTTTTTTGATTTAAGAACATTGGCACAAATTGCTTTGTCAGTTTGAGGAATTTCTGTGAAGTTCTAGCAGATTTATAGTCGAAAATGTTAAAAAGTAGCTACTTTTGCACTACTTTGCTATAATGCTACATAAAATTTTTTGTAATGTTATTTTGATTTAAGAACATTGGCACAAATTGCTTTGTCAGTTTGAGGAATTTCTGTGAAGTTCTAGCAGATTTATAGTCGAAAATGTTAAAAAGTAGCTACTTTTGCACTTAATTGCATCATTAATTTACTGTTTCTTTGAAATAATGTTAAACATATTTTTTGTCATGTTTTTTTGATTTAAGATCATTTTCACAAATTGCTTTGTCAGTTTGAGCAATTTCTGTGAAGTTCTGGCAGATTTGTATTCGAAAATGTTAAAAAGTAGCTACTTTTGCTCTTAATTGTATCATTAATTTACTGTTTCTTTGAAATAATGTAAAACAAATTTTTTGTAATGTTTTATTGATTTAAGATCATTTGCACAAATTGCTTTGTCAGTTTGAGCAATTTCTGTGAAGTTCTGGCAGATTTGTATTCGAAAATGTTAAAAAGTAGCTACTTTTGCTCTTAATTGTATCATTAATTTACTGTTTCTTTGAAATAATGTTAAACAAATTTTTTGTAATGTTTTATTGATTTAAGAACATTTGCACAAATTGCTTTGTCAGTTTGAGCAATTTCTGTGAAGTTCTGGCAGATTTGTAGTCGAAAATGTTAAAAAGTAGCTACTTTTGCACTTAATTGCATCATTAATTTACTGTTTCTTTGAAATAATGTTAAACAAATTTTTTGTCATGTTTTATTGATTTAAGATCATTCGCACAAATTGCTTTGTCAGTTTGAGGAATTTCTGTGAAGTTCTAGCAGATTTGTAGTCGAAAATGTTACAAAGTAGCTACTTTTGCACTTAATTGCATCATTAATTTACTGTTTCTTTGAAATAATGTTAAACATATTTTTTGTCATGTTTTATTGATTTGAGATCATTTTCACAAATTGCTTTGTCAGTTTGAGCAATTTCTGTGAAGTTCTAGCAGATTTGTAGTCGAAAATGTTAAAAAGGAGCTACTTTTGCACTACTTTGCTATAATGCTATATAAAATTTTTTGTAATGTTTTTTTTGATTTAAGAACATTGGCACAAATTGCTTTGTCAGTTTGAGGAATTTCTGTGAAGTTCTAGCAGATTTATAGTCGAAAATGTTAAAAAGTAGCTACTTTTGCACTACTTTGCTATAATGCTACATAAAATTTTTTGTAATGTTTTTTTGATTTAAGAACATTGGCACAAATTGCTTTGTCAGTTTGAGGAATTTCTGTGAAGTTCTAGCAGATTTGTAGTCGAAAATGTTAAAAAGTAGCTACTTTTGCACTTAATTGCATCATTAATTTACTGTTTCTTTGAAATAATGTTAAACATATTTTTTGTCATGTTTTATTGATTTGAGATCATTTTCACAAATTGCTTTGTCAGTTTGAGCAATTTCTGTGAAGTTCTAGCAGATTTGTAGTCGAAAATGTTAAAAAGGAGCTACTTTTGCACTACTTTGCTATAATGCTATATAAAATTTTTTGTAATGTTTTTTTTGATTTAAGAACATTGGCACAAATTGCTTTGTCAGTTTGAGGAATTTCTGTGAAGTTCTGGCAGATTTGTAGTCGAAAATGTTAAAAAGTAGCTACTTTTGCACTACGTTGCACCATAAATTCACTGCATCATGCAATAATGTTATATAAAATTTTTTGTAATGTTTTATTGTTTTAAGAACATTCGCACAAATTGCTTTGTCAGTTTGAGGAATTTCTGTGAAGTTCTAGCAGATTTATAGTCGAAAATGTTAAAAAGTAGCTACTTTTGCACTTAATTGCATCTTTAATTTACTGTTTCTTTGAAATAATGTTAAACATATTTTTTGTCATGTTTTATTGATTTAAGATCATTTTCACAAATTGCTTTGTCAGTTTGAGCAATTTCTGTGAAGTTCTAGCAGATTTGTAGTGGAAAATGTTAAAAAGTAGCTACTTTTGCACTACTTTGCTATAATGCTACATAAAATTTTTTGTAATGTTTTTTTGATTTAAGAACATTGGCACAAATTGCTTTGTCAGTTTGAGCAATTTCTGTGAAGTTCTGGCAGATTTGTAGTCGAAAATGTTAAAAAGTAGCTACTTTTGCACTTAATTGCATCATTAATTTACTGTTTCTTTGAAACAATGTTAAACATATTTTTTGTCATGTTTTATTGATTTAAGATCATTTTCACAAATTGCTTTGTCAGTTTGAGCAATTTCTGTGAAGTTCTGGCAGATTTGTAGTCGAAAATGTTAAAAAGTAGCTACTTTTGCACTTAATTGCATCATTAATTTACTGTTTCTTTGAAACAATGTTAAACATATTTTTTGTCATGTTTTATTGATTTAAGAACATTCGCACAAATTGCTTTGTCAGTTTGAGCAATTTCTGTGAAGTTCTAGCAGATTTGTAGTCGAAAATGTTAAAAAGGAGCTACTTTTGCACTACTTTGCTATAATGCTATATAAAATTTTTTGTAATGTTTTTTTTTGATTTAAGAACATTTGCACAAATTGCTTTGTCAGTTTGAGGAATTTCTGTGAAGTTCTAGCAGATTTATAGTCGAAAATGTTAAAAAGTAGCTACTTTTGCTCTTAATTGTATCATTAATTTACTGTTTCTTTGAAATAATGTAAAACAAATTTTTTGTAATGTTTTATTGATTTAAGATCATTTGCACAAATTGCTTTGTCAGTTTGAGCAATTTCTGTGAAGTTCTGGCAGATTTGTATTCGAAAATGTTAAAAAGTAGCTACTTTTGCTCTTAATTGTATCATTAATTTACTGTTTCTTTGAAATAATGTTAAACAAATTTTTTGTAATGTTTTATTGATTTAAGAACATTCGCACAAATTGCTTTGTCAGTTTGAGCAATTTTAGTTTAGTTTATTTAAGCCAATCTTACACAACAACTTGTAATTTAACAATAAAATAACTTAAAACTACAGAAGAAAGAAAAAAAAAAAATTACATATGTAAGACGGCACCGCATAGCAGTTGATAGAATTTTAAAAATTAGAAGTGACAACATGAAGTTAGATAATTGAGATATATACAAAAAGTATTCTTTGGTTTTGATAATCGAATAAATTTTTATCCGATGAGAAAAAAAACGAACTTTCTAGATTTAAACTTTTAACGGAATTTGTGATTTTTCAAAAATGTGTTCTAAAGTTTAGTACTGAATGTAAATATTGATAAAATAAACAAATTGCCGATTATTATTTGTAAGCTGAAGTGTTTTGTGAGCTGTTGCCTTCTTATTGGGACATCGTTAGGAGATTTTTTGGTTCTGGAATTGGTCAGCTGCAAAGAGAAGGTCAATTTTGCCCAATAAGTATATTTTCAAATTGTTTTTAAATGTTGTTAAGTTTTTAATATTTTTCAGCTCTGGACTAAGTTGATTAAAGAGTTTTACTCCAAGATAACTTATGTCTGTTCCTAGATGCTGCTTCTTTCGGAATCTTATCGGTCTAAGTTCACCAGACGATCTTCGGTTGTTGTCTAGGACTTCAAATTTCAATAGTTCATCTGCATTAAGTATTATTGATTTCTTAATGTTAATAATCATCGAGCTATAAATGATGCCAATTACAGGAAGAACGTTAACAGCATGGGATTTAAACAAATCGACCGTAGGATGACATGAATCCAGATTGAAAATCATTTTGATGCATCTGCTTTGGAGTCTTTGCAGTCTTGTGATCTCGCCTTTATTTAACTTGGCGTAGAAGAAGGAACAGTATTGGATGTGTGACATAAAATGAGCATGAAAATATTCTAGTAATAATTCTCTTGGTAAGTGATGCCTAATTATAGTTAAGGCTCTTGTTGATTGTGTTAATTTCTCGACTAATCTTTCAAACTGTTCTTTCCCTTTTAGCTCTTCATCTAGCTGGATTCCTAAGAACATTTGACTCTCGGTTCTTGCTATTGTGATGGTGTCGTCTATTGCTATTTCTGTTGGTATATCAATTAAGTCATTGTTTCTGAATATGATAAAGCTAGTCTTTGAGAAGTTTAATTTTAATCCATTCTGATCAAAATGCATTGCCATTTTTCTTACATCCTCAATCATAGTTCTTATCGTTAATTGAAGTTCTTCTTTTTTACAGTTTTTGTAGATAACATTATCATCAGCATATTTGATACGACGTGACGATATTTTTGGAGAATCATAAAGGCATATATTAAAGAATGGAGGTCCAACAAGAGAGCCTTGAGCTACACCGTGATCGATAATCACTTCTTTGCTTAGCATTCCATCCACTCTTACAACTTGCCTACGATTATTGAAATATGACTCTAACAGTCTTGAGGCTTGGCCTTTGATTCCTAGGTGAGACAATTTATTTAACAATATTTCCCTATTCAGCGTATCGAACGCAGACGATAAGTCCATAAATATTGCTATGCAATAGTCTCCCGAGTCTAGATGACTAGACACGTCGTGACAAAATTTTAGAATGGCATCGCTGGTTCCTAGTTTTTTTTATTGCCATATTGTTCAACATCCTTTACATTCATCGCGTCCATAAAGTCAATGATTCTACTTAATATTACTTTCTCAAATATTTTGTTTATAATTGGGAGAAGCGAGATCGGACGATAATTCTTTGGGTCATGTGAGTCGCCTTTTTTATAAATCGGAACCACAGTTGCGAGTTTCAAAATATCTGGGTATTGGGCTTCTGATATTATTTTATTAACTATACACGTCAATGGGTTAGCCAACTGTTCTTTCAATTCTTTAATTACTTTGCATGGAATTCCGTCACTTCCTGCAGCTTTTTTTGAGTCCAATTCACATATAATATTAAATATTTCTTCTGGTGATGCCTCAAGTAATTGAATGCAATCATACACAGTCCTCCCATTGTATATAAATTCTTTATCATTAAAGCTTTCGTCAGGTATTTTACAAGAAACTGTTGAAAACTTTTCATTGAGTATCTCTGAGATCTGCTCTGAGTTGTAGATCATATTCCCATTTTGCTTCAACACTATCTTTTTCATCTCTTTTTTCTTACCCAGTATATTATTTATTACATCCCATGTGTGTCTGCTGTTAGTTTTGATAAGGGTGCTGTAATACTGTTTTGATACTTTATCACTATGCTCATCTATTGACGTTTTGATAGAGTTCAATTTTTTTCGTAGTTTACTTGTGGGTTTACCCTTCTTTTCCAATTTGGCAATTTTATTTAGAATGTTAACACTCGTATTTATTAGTTTATGGTACTTTATGTCAGCCCATGGAGGATACATATTATTTTTGGATTTAAATTCAACGGTAGATGAGGATTCGTTCATGGCATTAAGAATGCAATTTATTATATATGTGCAGCTTTCAGTAGCGGATGAATCATTTAGTAGTCTGTTGTCATATACAAAGCTATTTCTCAACTTCTCATAGTCCCACAATTTTCTGATGATTTTATTTTCTTCTTTTTTAGGTAGATATACATTTAGCAACGAGAGTAGCATATTGTGATCAGACGAAAGAAGTTCAGATGACGTAAATGTATTGATGGAGATATTTTTAGGTAGGTTTTGAGTTATGACATAGTCTATAAGTGTTTTGCTAAAGTTTCTCGTGATAGCATGATTGGTTATGCAAGCACCAAATGAATTTAAAAGATCCAGGAACTGGCTCCTCATGTTATCAATCTTGAATTTATTAATGTTGAAATCTCCAGTGATAATTATGGGGCTTTCTAATGTCATTAAGCTTTCAAGCTTTTTTAGGAATGATTCAAAATGAGAGTTTGGTGGTCGGTATATGGAGTGAATTATAAATTCTTTATCATTTAATTCTAGACTTACTGAGACAAATTCTATATATTCACAGTTATGAGTACTCACAAGTTTTGCTGTATGCTTGTTGTGGACATAGATCATTACTCCGCCACCAGGAGAGTCTTTGCGAGAACAGGAAAATTTGTTGTAATTTTTTAATTTGTATAAATCAAATTTTGAGTAATCATTAGTCCAAGTCTCAGTCAGAATGATTAAATCAATGTTGAGGCTCACGTATTCTGCGATCTCCGTCTTAAATTTCTGGAAAGAATTCAGTGATTTGATTGATCTAACGTTCCATGTGATAAATTTGAATTTATTTGAGTTGTGTTTTTGTGATACGAAATTTTGTAGAACATTCGGAGAGTAATTTTTATTCAATTCCAGTTGCAGAAG
The DNA here is from genome assembly GCA_917627325.4 of Chironomus riparius. NCBI lineage: Eukaryota > Metazoa > Arthropoda > Insecta > Diptera > Chironomidae > Chironomus > Chironomus riparius. The sequence goes on along the minus strand of OU895879.1, from coordinate 27,551,628 downwards.
ACGTGAGCTTATATCCTAGCTGTCGTTGTCGCCTAGAGACATGAAGGAACAATTTTGACTGTCGTCGTTTGAGTTTTTAGTCTTTTGTTGGGATGTCACGAGAGAGGAACGCTTATGTTTTTTTGTGCTATTCGGTGATTCTATTATTATGTCTGGATCGTCTTCAGCCTTTCTCTTCTCTGGTTGGTATGTCACATTTTTAGCGCTGTTGCTGCCATATTTTTGATCCCAATAATTTTTATTATAGAAAACCCTTGAAGAAACATGCGAATTTTTCGCAACTACGTCTTTTCTTAATTTGTCCAAATCAGAAAAATTTCTTACATGAATTTTCCTTGGTTTTTCATTTTTATCTTCTGGGTTGTTTTTATTTAGGGTCACTTTAATTGAATCATCTCCAAGAAACACTCTACTTATGGATTTGTCAGATTGCAGTTCGTGGCATATCCTCTTGATTCTACTGATGTCGTATGATGAAGGTTGTGCAAATATGACATCTGGATTGCTTACATTTGAAGAATTTTTGTTTTTTACAGTCATTTCGGCTATTAGTCGCTCAGAAGTGAAGGAATCACTAAAGTGGACGTAGAGGTATTTGACAAATTTGTTAATCTTGTTAATTTTTTTCATTCCAGACAGTATGATGGCTTTAGTGATGTATGCCTTACGAAGAGAGAGTCCTTGTTCTTTGATGATATTCTCAGCAGCCATAGCTGCATCGTTGTCGTTAGTTGACTTGAGTATGTTGCAATTTTTTAAATAGATCATCATTTGGGACTTGTAATATCTAACATCTGCTTTCATCTCATGTTTATCATTTTCGTTAGATTCTACATATTTTTGATGTCTTTTCGATTGCTCAACAATGTCATCATTAAGCTGATCGTTTGCTGATTGTGCTGTAAGAGCATTTTCGTCAACAATCTCAGATATTATTGAGCAGTTTCTGTAATTTGAATTGATTGCTTTAGTAAGAGAGCTGTAGGCGTTAAATACTATCGACAACTTGCTATCAACACTGCTATTTCCACCAAGTGACTTTAATGATGATTCCAGTTCTGTTGCGGAGATGAACTCTGGTTTTTGAAGCGAATCAGTAGCTTGTCGAATATTACATTCATCTACTTCAAAATGTTGATCATCCGTAGTATTGTTGTGTTTGTGTGAATTTTTCTGAGTGTTCATGTATTGAGATATCTTTTTGTTGTTATTTGCATTTTGAGGAAATTTCTGTTTCCTGTTTTTCTTGTACATGTTGATATAAATTGACCCTCAATCAAAAATATCTTAGACCCGCCAGGCAAAAACAGCACATATAACAATATATACGGTGTATATTGATGTGTATATGTCGTTATTTTACCTCGGATATCTTAGACTTTGAATGACAAGGCACAATTTATTTAACAATACTTTTTGAAGGAGATACTCAATAGATACAGTTGACAGATCCTACTGCTTCTCAATATTAGTGCCAATTCTGTTGATCGGCGTTGTTAAATGCACGCAATAAGTTAAATAACTCGTGAAAATGAAATTTCTTTAAGACAATAGATCGATCACACAATGGCCTTATTTTTTTTTTTTTTAATTGTACAACTTTATTTCACTTTCCTGCCAATAGATAGCTTAAATTAATAATTTCTTGGATTGCTTGTTATTAACTAGTTCATTCTTAATGCAATGCGTAACGAACTAATGCTTTAAACCCTTTGATAACTGTACAGAATTTAATAAATAGCGGAGCGCACGTGACACTCTTGAACGCGGCAATTGACTATAATTTCTGTGAAGTTCTGGCAGATTTGTAGTCGAAAATGTTAAAAAGTAGCTACTTTTGCACTACGTTGCACCATAAATTCACTGCATCATGCAATAATGTTATATAAAATTTTTTGTCATGTTTTATTGTTTTAAGAACATTCGCACAAATTGCTTTGTCAGTTTGAGGAATTTGTGTGAAGTTCTAGCAGATTTATAGTCGAAAATGTTAAAAAGTAGCTACTTTTGCACTTAATTGCATCATTAATTTACTGTTTCTTTGAAATAATGTTAAACAAATTTTTTGTCATGTTTTACTGATTAAAGATCATTCGCACAAATTGCTTTGTCAGTTTGAGCAATTTCTGTGAAGTTCTGTTAGATTTGTAGTCGAAAATGTGAAATGGTAGCTACTTTTGCACTACGTTGCACCATAAATTCACTGCATCATGCAATAATGGTATATAAAATTTTTTGTAATGTTTTATTGATTTAAAATCATTTGCACAAATTGTTTTGTCAGTTTGAGCAATTTCTGTGAAGTTCTGGCAGATTTGTAGTTGAAAATGTTAAAAGTAGCTACTTTTGCACTTAATTGCATCATTAATTTACTGTTTGTTTGAAATAATGTTAAACATATTTTTTGTCATGTTTTATTGATTTAAGATCATTCGCACAAATTGCTTTGTCAGTTTGAGCAATTTCTGTGAAGTTCTAGCAGATTTGTAGTCGAAAATGTTAAAAAGTAGCTACTTTTGCACTACTTTGCACCAAAAATTCACTGTATTTTTGAAATCATGTTAAACAAATTTTTTTTCATGTTTTTTTGATTTAAGAACATTTGCACAAATAGCTTTGTCAGTTTGAGCAATTTCTGTGAAGTTCTGGCAGATTTGTAGTCGAAAATGTTGAATAGTAGCTACTTTTGCACTAGGTTGCACCATAAATTCACTGCATCATGCAATAATGTTATATAAAATTTTTTGTAATGTTTTTTTGATTTTAGAACATTTGCACAAATTGTTTTGTCAGTTTGAGCAATTTCTGTGAAGTTCTAGCAGATTTATAGTCGAAAATGTTAAAAAGTAGCTACTTTTGCACTTAATTGCATCATTAATTTACTGTTTCTTTGAAATAATGTTAAACATATTTTTTGTCATGTTTTATTGATTTAAGATCATTTGCACAAATTGCTTTGTCAGTTTGAGCAATTTCTGTGAAGTTCTGGCAGATTTGTATTCGAAAATGTTAAAAAGTAGCTACTTTTGCACTACTTTGCTATAATGCTATATAAAATTTTTTGTAATGTTTTTTTTGATTTAAGAACATTGGCACAAATTGCTTTGTCAGTTTGAGGAATTTCTGTGAAGTTCTAGCAGATTTATAGTCGAAAATGTTAAAAAGTAGCTACTTTTGCACTTAATTGCATCATTAATTTACTGTTTCTTTGAAATAATGTTAAACATATTTTTTGTAATGTTTTTTTTGATTTAAAAACATTGGCACAAATTGCTTTGTCAGTTTGAGGAATTTCTGTGAAGTTCTAGCAGATTTATAGTCGATAATGTTAAAAAGTAGCTACTTTTGTACTACTTTGCTATAATGCTATATAAAATTTTTTGTAATGTTTTTTTTTGATTTAAGAACATTGGCACAAATTGCTTTGTCAGTTTGAGCAATTTCTGTGAAGTTCTGGCAGATTTGTATTCGAAAATGTTAAAAAGTAGCTACTTTTGCACTTAATTGCATCATTAATTTACTGTTTCTTTGAAATAATGTTAAACATATTTTTGTCATGTTTTATTGATTTAAGAACATTTGCACAAATTGCTTTGTCAGTTTGAGCAATTTCTGTGAAGTTCTGGCAGATTTGTATTCGAAAATGTTAAAAAGTAGCTACTTTTGCACTTAATTGCATCATTAATTTACTGTTTCTTTGAAATAATGTTAAACATATTTTTTGTCATTTTTTATTGATTTAAGATCATTTGCACAAATTGCTTTGTCAGTTTGAGCAATTTCTGTGAAGTTCTAGCAGATTTATAGTCGAAAATGTTAAAAAGTAGCTACTTTTGCACTTAATTGCATCATTAATTTACTGTTTCTTTGAAATAATGTTAAACAAATTTTTTGTAATGTTTTATTGATTTAAGAACATTTGCACAAATTGCTTTGTCAGTTTGAGCAATTTCTGTGAAGTTCTGGCAGATTTGTAGTCGAAAATGTTAAAAAGTAGCTACTTTTGCACTTAATTGCATCATTAATTTACTGTTTCTTTGAAATAATGTTAAACATATTTTTTGTCATGTTTTATTGATTTAAGATCATTCGCACAAATTGCTTTGTCAGTTTGAGCAATTTCTGTGAAGTTCTGGTAGATTTGTAGTCGAAAATGTTAAAAAGTAGCTACTTTTGCACATAATTGCATCATTAATTTACTGTTTCTTTGAAATAATGTTAAACATATTTTTTGTCATGTTTTATTGATTTAAGATCATTTTCACAAATTGCTTTGTCAGTTTGAGCAATTTCTGTGAAGTTCTGGCAGATTTGTAGTCGAAAATGTTAAAAAGTAGCTACTTTTGCACTTAATTGCATCATTAATTTACTGTTTCTTTGAAATAATGTTAAACAAATTTCTTGTAATGTTTTATTGATTTAAGAACATTTGCACAAATTGCTTTGTCAGTTTGAGCAATTTCTGTGAAGTTCTGGCAGATTTGTAGTCGAAAATGTTAAAAAGTAGCTACTTTTGCTCTTAATTGTATCATTATTTTACTGTTTCTTTGAAATAATGTTAAACAAATTTTTTGTAATGTTTTATTGATTTAAGAACATTTGCACAAATTGCTTTGTCAGTTTGAGCAATTTCTGTGAAGTTCTAGCAGATTTATAGTCGAAAATGTTAAAAAGTAGCTACTTTTGCACTTAATTGCATCATTAATTTACTGTTTCTTTGAAATAATGTTAAACATATTTTTTGTCATGTTTTATTGATTTAAGATCATTCGCACAAATTGCTTTGTCAGTTTGAGCAATTTCTGTGAAGTTCTGGTAGATTTGTAGTCGAAAATGTTAAAAAGTAGCTACTTTTGCACATAATTGCATCATTAATTTACTGTTTCTTTGAAATAATGTTAAACATATTTTTTGTCATGTTTTATTGATTTAAGATCATTTGCACAAATTGCTTTGTCAGTTTGAGCAATTTCTGTGAAGTTCTGGCAGATTTGTAGTCGAAAATGTTAAAAAGTAGCTACTTTTGCACTTAATTGCATCATTAATTTACTGTTTCTTTGAAATAATGTTAAACAAATTTCTTGTAATGTTTTATTGATTTAAGAACATTTGCACAAATTGCTTTGTCAGTTTGAGCAATTTCTGTGAAGTTCTGGCAGATTTGTAGTCGAAAATGTTAAAAAGTAGCTACTTTTGCTCTTAATTGTATCATTATTTTACTGTTTCTTTGAAATAATGTTAAACAAATTTTTTGTAATGTTTTATTGATTTAAGAACATTTGCACAAATTGCTTTGTCAGTTTGAGCAATTTCTGTGAAGTTCTAGCAGATTTATAGTCGAAAATGTTAAAAAGTAGCTACTTTTGCACTTAATTGCATCATTAATTTACTGTTTCTTTGAAATAATGTTAAACATATTTTTTGTCATGTTTTATTGATTTAAGAACATTCGCACAAATTGCTTTGTCAGTTTGAGCAATTTCTGTGAAGTTCTGGCAGATTTGTATTCGAAAATGTTAAAAAGTAGCTACTTTTGCACTTAATTGCATCATTAATTTACTGTTTCTTTGAAATAATGTTAAACATATTTTTTGTCATGTTTTATTGATTTAAGATCATTTGCACAAATTGCTTTGTCAGTTTGAGCAATTTCTGTGAAGTTCTAGCAGATTTGTAGTCGAAAATGTTAAAAAGTAGCTACTTTTGCACTTAATTGCATCATTAATTTACTGTTTCTTTGAAATAATGTTAAACAAATTTTTCGTCATGTTTTATTGATTTAAGATCATTTGCACAAATTGCTTTGTCAGTTTGAGCAATTTCTGTGAAGTTCTGGTAGATTTGTTGTCGAAAATGTTAAAAAGTAGCTACCTTTGCACTAGGTTGCACCATAAATTCACTGTATTTTTGAAATCATGTTAAACAAATTTTTTGTCATGTTTTTTTGATTTAAGAACATTTGCACAAATTGCTTTGTCAGTTTGAGCAATTTCTGTGAAGTTCTGGCAGATTTGTAGTCGAAAATGTTAAAAAGTAGCTACTTTTGCACTTAATTGCATCATTAATTTACTGTTTCTTTGAAATAATGTTAAACATATTTTTTGTCATGTTTTATTGATTTAAGATCATTCGCACAAATTGCTTTGTCAGTTTGAGTAATTTCTGTGAAGTTCTGGCAGATTTGTAGTCGAAAATGTTAAAAAGTAGCTACTTTTGCACTTAATTGCATCATTAATTTACTGTTTCTTGAAAATAATGTTAAACATATTTTTTGTCATTTTTTATTGATTTAAGATCATTCGCACAAATTGCTTTGTCAGTTTGAGGAATTTCTGTGAAGTTCTAGCAGATTTGTAGTCGAAAATGTTAAAAAGTAGCTACTTTTGCACTACTTTGCTATAATGCTATATAAAATTTTTTGTAATGTTTTTTTGATTTAAGAACATTGGCACAAATTGCTTTGTCAGTTTGTGGAATTTCTGTGAAGTTCTAGCAGATTTATAGTCGAAAATGTTAAAAAGTAGCTACTTTTGCACTTAATTGCATCATTAATTTACTGTTTCTTTGAAATAATGTTAAACATATTTTTTGTCATGTTTTATTGATTCACTCATAGAAAAAAAGTAACAAAATGTTTGTAACTTGTATGGAAAATGTTAACAAACAATTCGTTAAAATAGTGTTTACGAACTTATTTGTTAAATTTAACCAAATTATTTGTAAGGTTGAATTGTTAACTATAAAAATTGTTAATTTAACAAACTTTTTGTTAAAATTTTTTTTTACAGAAAAAAATAACAAATTTTCGGTTAATATTAACCAGAAAATTGTTAATTTGGTCACCCATCTTATTTTAAAATGTTTCCGTGGTTGCTTAACTTCTGAATTCCTGTTGATGATCCGCTAGTCCGCTGCTTGTAAACTTTTACTTATAAAATTTGATTCAGAACCAATATAAATAATTCTTTAAAAAATATATCCAAATTTTAAAATTAATTTATGAATAATAAAATAGAAATGTAGGACTTAAAAAAATGAACAAATTTAATTTTTAAATTACGATTTGGTTTGTAAATCATTATTTTCCAAAACAAATTACAAATAAAAACATTGTAACAAATGTTTTGTTAAAATTAACAAATTAATTTGTTAAACAAAATCAACAAAATTCAATTTAAAGCAGTTTTCTCATTAAAAATAACGCAATAAATTAATGGGAATCGTTTGAAATTAATCAAACAAGAGTTTTGAATACAAAAATTAAAATTTAATTAAATCAATTATTAACAAATAAATTTGTTGATTTAACAAACTCAATTGTAAAATTTTTAACAAATAGTTTGGTTGAAATTTTTTTTACCCATGTAAACTTAACCAATAATTTGTTAAACTAGTTTAACAAACATATAACAAATATTATGGTTACTTTTTTTCTATGAGTGTTTAAGATCATTTTCACAAATTGCTTTGTCAGTTTGAGCAATTTCTGTGAAGTTCTAGCAGATTTGTATTCGAAAATGTTAAAAAGTAGCTACTTTTGCACTTAATTGCATCATTAATTTACTGTTTCTTTGAAATAATGTTAAACATATTTTTTGTCATGTTTTATTGATTTAAGATCATTCGCACAAATTGCTTTGTCAGTTTGAGCAATTTCTGTGAAGTTCTAGCAGATTTGTAGTGGAAAATGTTAATTTACTGTTTCTTTGAAACAATGTTAAACATATTTTTTGTCATGTTTTATTGATTTAAGATCATTTGCACAAATTGCTTTGTCAGTTTGAGCAATTTCTGTGAAGTTCTAGCAGATTTGTAGTGGAAAATGTTAAAAAGTAGCTACTTTTGCACTTAATTGCATCATTAATTTACTGTTTCTTTGAAATAATGTGCTTTGTCAGTTTGAGCAATTTCTGTGAAGTTCTAGCAGATTTGTAGTCGAAAATGTTAAAAAGGAGCTACTTTTGCACTACTTTGCTATAATGCTATATAAAATTTTTGGTAATGTTTTTTTGATTTTAGAACATTTGCACAAATTGTTTTGTCAGTTTGAGCAATTTCTGTGAAGTTCTAGCAGATTTGTAGTCGAAAATGTTAAAAAGGAGCTACTTTTGCACTACTTTGCTATAATGCTATATAAAATTTTTTGTAATGTTTTTTTGATTTTAGAACATTTGCACAAATTGTTTTGTCAGTTTGAGCAATTTCTGTGAAGTTCTAGCAGATTTGTAGTCGAAAATGTTAAAAAGGAGCTACTTTTGCACTACTTTGCTATAATGCTATATAAAATTTTTTGTAATGTTTTTTTGATTTAAGAACATTGGCACAAATTGCTTTGTCAGTTTGAGGAATTTCTGTGAAGTTCTAGCAGATTTATAGTCGAAAATGTTAAAAAGTAGCTACTTTTGCACTTAATTGCATCATTAATTTACTGTTTCTTTGAAATAATGTTAAACAAATTTTTTGTCATGTTTTATTGATTTAAGATCATTCGCACAAATTGCTTTGTCAGTTTGAGGAATTTCTGTGAAGTTCTAGCAGATTTGTAGTTGAAAATGTTAAAAAGTAGCTACTTTTGCACATAATTGCATCATTAATTTACTGTTTCTTTGAAATAATGTTAAACAAATTTTTTGTAATGTTTTATTGATTTAAGAACATTTGCACAAATTGCTTTGTCAGTTTGAGCAATTTCTGTGAAGTTCTGGCAGATTTGTATTCGAAAATGTTAAAAAGTAGCTACTTTTGCTCTTAATTGTATCATTAATTTACTGTTTCTTTGAAATAATGTTAAACAAATTTTTTGTAATGTTTTATTGATTTAAGAACATTTGCACAAATTGCTTTGTCAGTTTGAGCAATTTCTGTGAAGTTCTAGCAGATTTGTAGTGGAAAATGTTAAAAAGTAGCTACTTTTGCACTTAATTGCATCATTAATTTACTGTTTCTTTGAAATAATGTGCTTTGTCAGTTTGAGCAATTTCTGTGAAGTTCTAGCAGATTTGTAGTCGAAAATGTTAAAAAGGAGCTACTTTTGCACTACTTTGCTATAATGCTATATAAAATTTTTGGTAATGTTTTTTTGATTTTAGAACATTTGCACAAATTGTTTTGTCAGTTTGAGCAATTTCTGTGAAGTTCTAGCAGATTTGTAGTCGAAAATGTTAAAAAGGAGCTACTTTTGCACTACTTTGCTATAATGCTATATAAAATTTTTTGTAATGTTTTTTTGATTTTAGAACATTTGCACAAATTGTTTTGTCAGTTTGAGCAATTTCTGTGAAGTTCTAGCAGATTTGTAGTCGAAAATGTTAAAAAGGAGCTACTTTTGCACTACTTTGCTATAATGCTATATAAAATTTTTTGTAATGTTTTTTTGATTTAAGAACATTGGCACAAATTGCTTTGTCAGTTTGAGGAATTTCTGTGAAGTTCTAGCAGATTTATAGTCGAAAATGTTAAAAAGTAGCTACTTTTGCATTTAATTGCATCATTAATTTACTGTTTCTTTGAAATAATGTTAAACATATTTTTTGTCATGTTTTATTGATTTAAGATCATTCGCACAAATTGCTTTGTCAGTTTGAGGAATTTCTGTGAAGTTCTAGCAGATTTGTAGTTGAAAATGTTAAAAAGTAGCTACTTTTGCACATAATTGCATCATTAATTTACTGTTTCTTTGAAATAATGTTAAACAAATTTTTTGTAATGTTTTATTGATTTAAGATCATTTTCACAAATTGCTTTGTCAGTTTGAGCAATTTCTGTGAAGTTCTAGCAGATTTGTATTCGAAAATGTTAAAAAGTAGCTACTTTTGCACTTAATTGCATCATTAATTTACTGTTTCTTTGAAATAATGTTAAACATATTTTTTGTCATGTTTTATTGATTTAAGATCATTCGCACAAATTGCTTTGTCAGTTTGAGCAATTTCTGTGAAGTTCTAGCAGATTTGTAGTGGAAAATGTTAATTTACTGTTTCTTTGAAACAATGTTAAACATATTTTTTGTCATGTTTTATTGATTTAAGATCATTTGCACAAATTGCTTTGTCAGTTTGAGCAATTTCTGTGAAGTTCTAGCAGATTTGTAGTGGAAAATGTTAAAAAGTAGCTACTTTTGCACTTAATTGCATCATTAATTTACTGTTTCTTTGAAATAATGTGCTTTGTCAGTTTGAGCAATTTCTGTGAAGTTCTAGCAGATTTGTAGTCGAAAATGTTAAAAAGGAGCTACTTTTGCACTACTTTGCTATAATGCTATATAAAATTTTTGGTAATGTTTTTTTGATTTTAGAACATTTGCACAAATTGTTTTGTCAGTTTGAGCAATTTCTGTGAAGTTCTAGCAGATTTGTAGTCGAAAATGTTAAAAAGGAGCTACTTTTGCACTACTTTGCTATAATGCTATATAAAATTTTTTGTAATGTTTTTTTGATTTTAGAACATTTGCACAAATTGTTTTGTCAGTTTGAGCAATTTCTGTGAAGTTCTAGCAGATTTGTAGTCGAAAATGTTAAAAAGGAGCTACTTTTGCACTACTTTGCTATAATGCTATATAAAATTTTTTGTAATGTTTTTTTGATTTAAGAACATTGGCACAAATTGCTTTGTCAGTTTGAGGAATTTCTGTGAAGTTCTAGCAGATTTATAGTCGAAAATGTTAAAAAGTAGCTACTTTTGCATTTAATTGCATCATTAATTTACTGTTTCTTTGAAATAATGTTAAACATATTTTTTGTCATGTTTTATTGATTTAAGATCATTCGCACAAATTGCTTTGTCAGTTTGAGGAATTTCTGTGAAGTTCTAGCAGATTTGTAGTTGAAAATGTTAAAAAGTAGCTACTTTTGCACATAATTGCATCATTAATTTACTGTTTCTTTGAAATAATGTTAAACAAATTTTTTGTAATGTTTTATTGATTTAAGAACATTTGCACAAATTGCTTTGTCAGTTTGAGCAATTTCTGTGAAGTTCTGGCAGATTTGTATTCGAAAATGTTAAAAAGTAGCTACTTTTGCTCTTAATTGTATCATTAATTTACTGTTTCTTTGAAATAATGTTAAACAAATTTTTTGTAATGTTTTATTGATTTAAGAACATTTGCACAAATTGCTTTGTCAGTTTGAGCAATTTCTGTGAAGTTCTGGCAGATTTGTATTCGAAAATGATAAAAAGTAGCTACTTTTGCACTTAATTGCATCATTAATTTACTGTTTCTTTGAAATAATGTTAAACATATTTTTTGTCATGTTTTATTGATTTAAGATCATTTGCACAAATTGTTTTGTCAGTTTGAGCAATTTCTGTGAAGTTCTAGCAGATTTATAGTCGAAAATGTTAAAAAGTAGCTACTTTTGCACTTAATTGCATCATTAATTTACTGTTTCTTTGAAATAATGTTAAACATATTTTTTGTCATGTTTTATTGATTTAAGAACATTCGCACAAATTGCTTTGTCAGTTTGAGCAATTTCTGTGAAGTTCTGGCAGATTTGTATTCGAAAATGTTAAAAAGTAGCTACTTTTGCACTTAATTGCATCATTAATTTACTGTTTCTTTGAAATAATGTTAAACAAATTTTTTGTAATGTTTTATTGATTTAAGAACATTTGCACAAATTGCTTTGTCAGTTTGAGCAATTTCTGTGAAGTTCTGGCAGATTTGTAGTCGAAAATGTTAAAAAGTAGCTACTTTTGCACTTAATTGCATCATTAATTTACTGTTTCTTTGAAATCATGTTAAACAAATTTTTTGTCATGTTTTTTTGATTTAAGAACATTTGCACAAATTGCTTTGTCAGTTTGAGCAATTTCTGTGAAGTTCTGGCAGATTTGTAGTCGAAAATGTTAAAAAGTAGCTACTTTTGCACTTAATTGCATCATTAATTTACTGTTTCTTTGAAATAATGTTAAACAAATTTTTTGTCATGTTTTATTGATTTAAGATCATTTGCACAAATTGCTTTGTCAGTTTGAGCAATTTCTGTGAAGTTCTGGCAGATTTGTAGTCGAAAATGTTAAAAAGTAGCTACTTTTGCACTTAATTGCATCATTAATTTACTGTTTCTTTGAAATAATGTTAAACATATTTTTTGTCATGTTTTATTGATTTAAGATCATTTGCACAAATTGTTTTGTCAGTTTGAGCAATTTCTGTGAAGTTCTGGCAGATTTGTATTCGAAAATGTTAAAAAGTAGCTACTTTTGCACTTAATTGCATCATTAATTTACTGTTTCTTTGAAATAATGTTAAACATATTTTTTGTCATGTTTTATTGATTTAAGATCATTTGCACAAATTGCTTTGTCAGTTTGAGCAATTTCTGTGAAGTTCTAGCAGATTTGTAGTCGAAAATGTTAAAAAGGAGCTACTTTTGCACTACTTTGCTATAATGCTATATAAAATTTTTTGTAATGTTTTTTTGATTTAAGAACATTGGCACAAATTGCTTTGTCAGTTTGAGGAATTTCTGTGAAGTTCTAGCAGATTTATAGTCGAAAATGTTAAAAAGTAGCTACTTTTGCATTTAATTGCATCATTAATTTACTGTTTCTTTGAAATAATGTTAAACATATTTTTTGTCATGTTTTATTGATTTAAGATCATTTGCACAAATTGTTTTGTCAGTTTGAGCAATTTCTGTGAAGTTCTGGCAGATTTGTATTCGAAAATGTTAAAAAGTAGCTACTTTTGCACTTAATTGCATCATTAATTTACTGTTTCTTTGAAATAATGTTAAACATATTTTTTGTCATGTTTTATTGATTTAAGATCATTTGCACAAATTGCTTTGTCAGTTTGAGCAATTTCTGTGAAGTTCTAGCAGATTTGTAGTCGAAAATGTTAAAAAGGAGCTACTTTTGCACTACTTTGCTATAATGCTATATAAAATTTTTTGTAATGTTTTTTTGATTTAAGAACATTGGCACAAATTGCTTTGTCAGTTTGAGCAATTTCTGTGAAGTTCTAGCAGATTTGTAGTGGAAAATGTTAATTTACTGTTTCTTTGAAACAATGTTAAACATATTTTTTGTCATGTTTTATTGATTTAAGATCATTTGCACAAATTGCTTTGTCAGTTTGAGCAATTTCTGTGAAGTTCTAGCAGATTTGTAGTCGAAAATGTTAAAAAGGAGCTACTTTTGCACTACTTTGCTATAATGCTATATAAAATTTTTTGTAATGTTTTTTTGATTTAAGAACATTGGCACAAATTGCTTTGTCAGTTTGAGGAATTTCTGTGAAGTTCTAGCAGATTTATAGTCGAAAATGTTAAAAAGTAGCTACTTTTGCATTTAATTGCATCATTAATTTACTGTTTCTTTGAAATAATGTTAAACATATTTTTTGTCATGTTTTATTGATTTAAGATCATTTTTACAAATTGCTTTGTCAGTTTGAGCAATTTCTGTGAAGTTCTGGCAGATTTGTATTCGAAAATGTTAAAAAGTAGCTACTTTTGCTCTTAATTGTATCATTAATTTACTGTTTCTTTGAAATAATGTTAAACAAATTTTTTGTAATGTTTTATTGATTTAAGAACATTTGCACAAATTGCTTTGTCAGTTTGAGCAATGTCTGTGAAGTTCTGGTAGATTTGTATTCGAAAATGTTAAAAAGTAGCTACTTTTGCTCTTAATTGTATCATTAATTTACTGTTTCTTTGAAATAATGTTAAACAAATTTTTTGTAATGTTTTATTGATTTAAGAACATTTGCACAAATTGCTTTGTCAGTTTGAGCAATTTCTGTGAAGTTCTGGCAGATTTGTATTCGAAAATGTTAAAAAGTAGCTACTTTTGCTCTTAATTGTATCATTAATTTACTGTTTCTTTGAAATAATGTTAAACAAATTTTTTGTAATGTTTTATTGATTTAAGAACATTTGCACAAATTGCTTTGTCAGTTTGAGCAATTTCTGTGAAGTTCTGGCAGATTTGTATTCGAAAATGTTAAAAAGTAGCTACTTTTGCACTTAATTGCATCATTAATTTACTGTTTCTTTGAAATAATGTTAAACATATTTTTTGTCATGTTTTATTGATTTAAGATCATTTGCACAAATTGTTTTGTCAGTTTGAGCAATTTCTGTGAAGTTCTGGCAGATTTGTATTCGAAAATGTTAAAAAGTAGCTACTTTTGCACTTAATTGCATCATTAATTTACTGTTTCTTTGAAATAATGTTAAACAAATTTTTCGTCATGTTATATTGATTTAAGATCATTTGCACAAATTGCTTTGTCAGTTTGAGCAATTTCTGTGAAGTTCTGGCAGATTTGTATTCGAAAATGTTAAAAAGTAGCTACTTTTGCTCTTAATTGTATCATTAATTTACTGTTTCTTTGAAATAATGTTAAACATATTTTTTGTAATGTTTTATTGATTTAAGATCATTTGCACAAATTGCTTTGTCAGTTTGAGCAATTTCTGTGAAGTTCTGGCAGATTTGTATTCGAAAATGTTAAAAAGTAGCTACTTTTGCTCTTAATTGTATCATTAATTTACTGTTTCTTTGAAATAATGTTAAACAAATTTTTTGTAATGTTTTATTGATTTAAGAACATTTGCACAAATTGCTTTGTCAGTTTGAGCAATTTCTGTGAAGTTCTGGCAGATTTGTATTCGAAAATGTTAAAAAGTAGCTACTTTTGCTCTTAATTGTATCATTAATTTACTGTTTCTTTGAAATAATGTTAAACATATTTTTTGTAATGTTTTATTGATTTAAGATCATTTGCACAAATTGCTTTGTCAGTTTGAGGAATTTCTGTGAAGTTCTAGCAGATTTTTAGTCGAAAATGTTAAAAAGTAGCTACTTTTGCACTTAATTGCATCATTAATTTACTGTTTCTTTGAAATAATGTTAAACAAATTTTTGTTCATGTTTTATTGATTTAAGATCATTTGCACAAATTGCTTTGTCAGTTTGAGGAATTTCTGTGAATTTCTAGCAGATTTATAGTCGAAAATGTTAAAAAGTAGCTACTTTTGCACTTAATTGCATCATTAATTTACTGTTTCTTTGAAATAATGTTAAACATATTTTTTGTCATGTTTTATTGATTTAAGATCATTTGCACAAATTGTTTTGTCAGTTTGAGCAATTTCTGTGAAGTTCTAGCAGATTTATAGTCGAAAATGTTAAAAAGTAGCTACTTTTGCACTTAATTGCATCATTAATTTACTGTTTCTTTGAAATAATGTTAAACATATTTTTTGTCATGTTTTATTGATTTAAGAACATTCGCACAAATTGCTTTGTCAGTTTGAGCAATTTCTGTGAAGTTCTGGCAGATTTGTATTCGAAAATGTTAAAAAGTAGCTACTTTTGCACTTAATTGCATCATTAATTTACTGTTTCTTTGAAATAATGTTAAACATATTTTTTGTCATGTTTTATTGATTTAAGATCATTTGCACAAATTGTTTTGTCAGTTTGAGCAATTTCTGTGAAGTTCTGGCAGATTTGTATTCGAAAATGTTAAAAAGTAGCTACTTTTGCACTTAATTGCATCATTAATTTACTGTTTCTTTGAAATAATGTTAAACATATTTTTTGTCATGTTTTATTGATTTAAGATCATTTGCACAAATTGCTTTGTCAGTTTGAGCAATTTCTGTGAAGTTCTGGCAGATTTGTAGTCGAAAATGTTAAAAAGTAGCTACTTTTGCACTTAATTGCATCATTAATTTACTGTTTCTTTGAAATAATGTTAAACAAATTTTTCGTCATGTTATATTGATTTAAGATCATTTGCACAAATTGCTTTGTCAGTTTGAGCAATTTCTGTGAAGTTCTGGCAGATTTGTAGTCGAAAATGTTAAAAAGTAGCTACTTTTGCTCTTAATTGTATCATTAATTTACTGTTTCTTTGAAATAATGTTAAACAAATTTTTTGTAATGTTTTATTGATTTAAGAACATTTTCACAAATTGCTTTGTCAGTTTGAGCAATTTCTGTGAAGTTCTGGCAGATTTGTAGTCGAAAATGTTAAAAAGTAGCTACTTTTGCACTTAATTGCATCATTAATTTACTGTTTCTTTGAAATAATGTTAAACATATTTTTTGTCATGTTTTATTGATTTAAGATCATTTGCACAAATTGTTTTGTCAGTTTGAGCAATTTCTGTGAAGTTCTGGCAGATTTGTATTCGAAAATGTTAAAAAGTAGCTACTTTTGCACTTAATTGCATCATTAATTTACTGTTTCTTTGAAATAATGTTAAACATATTTTTTGCCATGTTTTATTAATTTAAGATCATTCGCACAAATTGCTTTGTCAGTTTGAGTAATTTCTGTGAAGTTCTGGCAGATTTGTAGTCGAAAATGTTAAAAAGTAGCTACTTTTGCTCTTAATTGTATCATTAATTTACTGTTTCTTTGAAATAATGTTAAACAAATTTTTTGTAATGTTTTATTGATTTAAGAACATTTTCACAAATTGCTTTGTCAGTTTGAGCAATTTCTGTGAAGTTCTGGCAGATTTGTAGTCGAAAATGTTAAAAAGTAGCTACTTTTGCACTTAATTGCATCATTAATTTACTGTTTCTTGAAAATAATGTTAAACATATTTTTTGTCATGTTTTATTGATTTAAGATCATTCGCACAAATTGCTTTGTCAGTTTGAGGAATTTCTGTGAAGTTCTAGCAGATTTGTAGTCGAAAATGTTAAAAAGTAGCTACTTTTGCACATAATTGCATCATTAATTTACTGTTTCTTTGAAATAATGTTAAACATATTTTTTGTCATGTTTTATTGATTTAAGATCATTTTCACAAATTGCTTTGTCAGTTTGAGGAATTTCTGTGAAGTTCTAGCAGATTTGTATTCGAAAATGTTAAAAAGTAGCTACTTTTGCACTTAATTGCATCATTAATTTACTGTTTCTTTGAAATAATGTTAAACATATTTTTTGTCATGTTTTATTGATTTAAGATCATTCGCACAAATTGCTTTGTCAGTTTGAGGAATTTCTGTGAAGTTCTAGCAGATTTGTAGTCGAAAATGTTAAAAAGTAGCTACTTTTGCTCTTAATTGCATCATTAATTTACTGTTTCTTTGAAATAATGTTAAACAAATTTTTTGTCATGTTTTATTGATTTAAGATCATTTTCACAAATTGCTTTGTCAGTTTGAGCAATTTCTGTGAAGTTCTGGCAGATTTGTATTCGAAAATGTTAAAAAGTAGCTACTTTTGCTCTTAATTGTATCATTAATTTACTGTTTCTTTGAAATAATGTTAAACAAATTTTTTGTAATGTTTTATTGATTTAAGAACATTTGCACAAATTGCTTTGTCAGTTTGAGCAATTTCTGTGAAGTTCTGGCAGATTTGTATTCGAAAATGTTAAAAAGTAGCTACTTTTGCACTTAATTGCATCATTAATTTACTGTTTCTTTGAAACAATGTTAAACATATTTTTTGTCATGTTTTATTGATTTAAGATCATTTGCACAAATTGCTTTGTCAGTTTGAGCAATTTCTGTGAAGTTCTGGGCAGATTTGTATTCGAAAATGTTAAAAAAGTAGCTACTTTTGCTCTTAATTGTATCATTAATTTACTGTTTCTTTGAAATAATGTTAAACATATTTTTTGTCATGTTTTATTGATTTAAGATCATTTGCACAAATTGCTTTGTCAGTTTGAGCAATTTCTGTGAAGTTCTGGCAGATTTGTATTCGAAAATGTTAAAAAGTAGCTACTTTTGCACTTAATTGCATCATTAATTTACTGTTTCTTTGAAACAATGTTAAACATATTTTTTGTCATGTTTTATTGATTTAAGATCATTTTCACAAATTGCTTTGTCAGTTTGAGCAATTTCTGTGAAGTTCTGGCAGATTTGTATTCGAAAATGTTAAAAAGTAGCTACTTTTGCTCTTAATTGTATCATTAATTTACTGTTTCTTTGAAATAATGTTAAACATATTTTTTGTCATGTTTTATTGATTTAAGATCATTTGCACAAATTGCTTTGTCAGTTTGAGCAATTTCTGTGAAGTTCTGGCAGATTTGTAGTCGAAAATGTTAAAAAGTAGCTACTTTTGCACTTAATTGCATCATTAATTTACTGTTTCTTTGAAACAATGTTAAACATATTTTTTGTCATGTTTTATTGATTTAAGATCATTTGCACAAATTGCTTTGTCAGTTTGAGCAATTTCTGTGAAGTTCTGGCAGATTTGTATTCTAAAATGTTAAAAAGTAGCTACTTTTGCACTTAATTGCATCATTAATTTACTGTTTCTTTGAAACAATGTTAAACATATTTTTTGTCATGTTTTATTGATTTAAGATCATTTGCACAAATTGCTTTGTCAGTTTGAGCAATTTCTGTGAAGTTCTGGCAGATTTGTATTCGAAAATGTTAAAAAGTAGCTACTTTTGCACTTATTGCATCATTAATTTACTGTTTCTTTGAAACAATGTTAAACATATTTTTTGTCATGTTTTATTGATTTAAGATCATTTTCACAAATTGCTTTGTCAGTTTGAGCAATTTCTGTGAAGTTCTGGCAGATTTGTATTCGAAAATGTTAAAAAGTAGCTACTTTTGCTCTTAATTGTATCATTAATTTACTGTTTCTTTGAAATAATGTTAAACATATTTTTTGTCATGTTTTATTGATTTAAGATCATTCGCACAAATTGCTTTGTCAGTTTGAGCAATTTCTGTGAAGTTCTGGCAGATTTGTATTCGAAAATGTTAAAAAGTAGCTACTTTTGCACTTAATTGCATCATTAATTTACTGTTTCTTTGAAACAATGTTAAACATATTTTTTGTCATGTTTTCTTGATTTAAGATCATTTGCACAAATTGCTTTGTCAGTTTGAGCAATTTCTGTGAAGTTCTAGCAGATTTGTAGTGGAAAATGTTAAAAAGTAGCTACTTTTGCTCTTAATTGTATCATTAATTTACTGTTTCTTTGAAATAATGTTAAACATATTTTTTGTCATGTTTTATTGATTTAAGATCATTCGCACAAATTGCTTTGTCAGTTTGAGCAATTTCTGTGAAGTTCTGGCAGATTTGTATTCGAAAATGTTAAAAAGTAGCTACTTTTGCACTTAATTGCATCATTAATTTACTGTTTCTTTGAAACAATGTTAAACATATTTTTTGTCATGTTTTATTGATTTAAGATCATTTGCACAAATTGCTTTGTCAGTTTGAGCAATTTCTGTGAAGTTCTAGCAGATTTGTAGTCGAAAATGTTAAAAAGGAGCTACTTTTGCACTACTTTGCTATAATGCTATATAAAATTTTTGGTAATGTTTTTTTGATTTTAGAACATTTGCACAAATTGTTTTGTCAGTTTGAGCAATTTCTGTGAAGTTCTAGCAGATTTGTAGTCGAAAATGTTAAAAAGGAGCTACTTTTGCACTACTTTGCTATAATGCTATATAAAATTTTTTGTAATGTTTTTTTGATTTAAGAACATTGGCACAAATTGCTTTGTCAGTTTGAGGAATTTCTGTGAAGTTCTAGCAGATTTATAGTCGAAAATGTTAAAAAGTAGCTACTTTTGCATTTAATTGCATTATTAATTTACTGTTTCTTTGAAATAATGTTAAACATATTTTTTGTCATGTTTTATTGATTTAAGATCATTCGCACAAATTGCTTTGTCAGTTTGAGGAATTTCTGTGAAGTTCTAGCAGATTTGTAGTTGAAAATGTTAAAAAGTAGCTACTTTTGCACATAATTGCATCATTAATTTACTGTTTCTTTGAAATAATGTTAAACCTATTTTTTGTCATGTTTTATTGATTTAAGATCATTTTCACAAATTGCTTTGTCAGTTTGAGCAATTTCTGTGAAGTTCTGGCAGATTTGTATTCGAAAATGTTAAAAAGTAGCTACTTTTGCTCTTAATTGTATCATTAATTTACTGTTTCTTTGAAATAATGTTAAACAAATTTTTTGTAATGTTTTATTGATTTAAGAACATTTGCACAAATTGCTTTGTCAGTTTGAGCAATGTCTGTGAAGTTCTGGCAGATTTGTATTCGAAAATGTTAAAAAGTAGCTACTTTTGCTCTTAATTGTATCATTAATTTACTGTTTCTTTGAAATAATGTTAAACAAATTTTTTGTAATGTTTTATTGATTTAAGAACATTTGCACAAATTGCTTTGTCAGTTTGAGCAATTTCTGTGAAGTTCTGGCAGATTTGTAGTCGAAAATGTTAAAAAGTAGCTACTTTTGCACTACTTTGCTTTAATGCTATATAAAATTTTTTGTAATGTTTTTTTGATTTAAGAACATTGGCACAAATTGCTTTGTCAGTTTGAGGAATTTCTGTGAAGTTCTAGCAGATTTGTAGTCGAAAATGTTAAAAGTAGCTACTTTTGCACTTAATTGCATCATTAATTTACTGTTTCTTTGAAATAATGTTAAACATATTTTTTGTCATGTTTTATTGATTTAAGAACATTTGCACAAATTGCTTTGTCAGTTTGAGCAATTTCTGTGAAGTTCTGGCAGATTTGTATTCGAAAATGTTAAAAAGTAGCTACTTTTGCTCTTAATTGTATCATTAATTTACTGTTTCTTTGAAATAATGTTAAACATATTTTTTGTAATGTTTTATTGATTTAAGAACATTTGCACAAATTGCTTTGTCAGTTTGAGCAATTTCTGTGAAGTTCTGGCAGATTTGTAGTCGAAAATGTTAAAAAGTAGCTACTTTTGCACTACTTTGCTATAATGCTTTATAAAATTTTTTGTAATGTTTTTTTGATTTAAGAACATTGGCACAAATTGCTTTGTCAGTTTGTGGAATTTCTGTGAAGTTCTAGCAGATTTATAGTCGAAAATGTTAAAAAGTAGCTACTTTTGCACTTAATTGCATCATTAATTTACTGTTTCTTTGAAATAATGTTAAACATATTTTTTGTCATGTTTTATTGATTTAAGATCATTCGCACAAATTGCTTTGTCAGTTTGAGTAATTTCTGTGAAGTTCTGGCAGATTTGTAGTCGAAAATGTTAAAAAGTAGCTACTTTTGCACTTAATTGCATCATTAATTTACTGTTTCTTTGAAATAATGTTAAACATATTTTTTGTCATGTTTTATTGATTTAAGATCATTCGCACAAATTGCTTTGTCAGTTTGAGCAATTTCTGTGAAGTTCTGGCAGATTTGTATTCGAAAATGATAAAAAGTAGCTACTTTTGCACTTAATTGCATCATTAATTTACTGTTTCT
>OU895879.1:27467495-27529903 GCA_917627325.4 Chironomus riparius | reverse complement strand
AAAAAGTAGCTACTTTTGCACTTAATTGCATCATTAATTTACTGTTTCTTTGAAATAATGTTAAAGAAATTTTTTGTAATGTTTTATTGATTTAAGAACATTCTCACATATTGCTTTGTCAGTTTGAGCAATTTCTGTGAAGTTCTAGCAGATTTGTAGTCGAAAATGTTAAAAAGTAGCTACTTTTGCACTTAATTGCATCATTAATTTACTGTTTCTTTGAAATAATGTTAAACATATTTTTTGTCTTGTTTTATTGATTTAAGAACATTTGCACAAATTGCTTTGTCAGTTTGAGCAATTTCTGTGAAGTTCTAGCAGATTTGTAGTCGAAAATGTTAAAAAGTAGCTACTTTTGCACTTAATTGCATCATTAATTTACTGTTTCTTTGAAAAAATGTTAAACATATTTTTTGTCATGTTTTATTGATTTAAGATCATTTTAACAAATTGCTTTGTCAGTTTGAGCAATTTCTTTGAAGTTCTAGCAGATTTGTAGTCGAAAATGTTAAAAAGTAGCTACTTTTGCACTTAATTGCATCATTAATTTACTGTTTCTTTGAAATAATGTTAAACATATTTTTTGTCATGTTTTATTGATTTAAGAACATTTGCACAAATTGCTTTGTCAGTTTGAGGAATTTCTGTGAAGTTCTAGCAGATTTGTAGTCGAAAATGTTAAAAAGTAGCTACTTTTGCACTTAATTGCATCATTAATTGCTTTGTCAGTTTGAGCAATTTCTGTGAAGTTCTAGCAGATTTGTAGTCGAAAATGTTAAAAAGTAGCTACTTTTGCACTTAATTGCATCATTAATTGCTTTGTCAGTTTGAGCAATTTCTGTGAAGTTCTAGCAGATTTGTAGTCGAAAATGTTAAAAAGTAGCTACTTTTGCACTTAATTGCATCATTAATTTACTGTTTCTTTGAAATAATGTTAAACATATTTTTTGTCATGTTTTATTGATTTAAGAACATTTGCACAAATTGCTTTGTCAGTTTGAGCAATTTTTGTGAAGTTCTAGCAGATTTGTAGTCGAAAATGTTAAAAAGTAGCTACTTTTGCACTTAATTGCATCATTAATTTACTGTTTCTTTGAAATAATGTTAACATATTTTTTGTCATGTTTTATTGATTTAAGAACATTTGCACAAATTGCTTTGTCAGTTTGAGCAATTTCTGTGAAGTTCTAGCAGATTTGTAGTCGAAAATGTTAAAAAGTAGCTACTTTTGCACTTAATTGCATCATTAATTTACTGTTTCTTTGAAATAATGTTAAACAAATTTTTCGTCATGTTTTATTGATTTAAGATCATTTGCACAAATTGCTTTGTCAGTTTGAGCAATTTCTGTGAAGTTCTAGCAGATTTGTAGTCGAAAATGTTAAAAAGTAGCTACTTTTGCACTTAATTGCATCATTAATTTACTGTTTCTTTGAAATAATGTAAAACAAATTTTTCGTCATGTTTTATTGATTTAAGAACATTTGCACAAATTGCTTTGCCAGTTTGAGCAATTTCTGTGAAGTTCTGACAGATTTGTATTCTAAAATGTTAAAAAGTAGCTACTTTTGCACTTAATTGTATCATTAATTACTGTTTCTTTGAAATAATGTTAAACAAATTTTTTGTAATGTTTTTTTTGATTTTAGAACATTCGCACAAATTGCTTTGCCAGTTTGAGGAATTTCTGTGAAGTTCTAGCAGATTTGTAGTCGAAAATGTTAAAAAGTAGCTACTTTTGCACTTAATTGCATCATTAATTTACTGTTTCTTTGAAATAATGTAAAACAAATTTTTCGTCATGTTTTATTGATTTAAGAACATTTGCACAAATTGCTTTGTCAGTTTGAGCAATTTTTGTGAAGTTCTGGCAGATTTGTAGTCGAAAATGTTAAAAAATAGCTACTTTTGCACTTAATTGCATCATTAATTTACTGTTTCTTTGAAATAATGTAAAACAAATTTTTTGTCATGTTTTATTGATTTAAGAACATTTGCACAAATTGCTTTGTCAGTTTGAGCAATTTTTGTGAAGTTCTGGCAGATTTGTAGTCGAAAATGTTAAAAAGTAGCTACTTTTGCACTTAATTGTATCATTAATTTTCTGTTTCTTTGAAATAATATTAAACATATTTTTTGTCATGTTTTATTGATTTAAGATCATTTTCACAAATTTCTTTGTCAGTTTGAGCAATTTCTGTGAAGTTCTAGCAGATTTGTAGTCGAAAATGTTAAAAAGTAGCTACTTTTGCACTTAATTGTTTCATTAATTTACTGTTTCTTAGAAATAATGTTAAACATATTTTTTGTCATGTTTTATTGATTTAAGAACATTTGCACAAATTGCTTTGTCAGTTTGAGCAATTTCTGTGAAGTTCTAGCAGATTTGTAGTCGAAAATGTTAAAAAGTAGCTACTTTTGCACTTAATTGCATCATTAATTTACTGTTTCTTTGAAATAATGTTAAACATATTTTTTGTCATGTTTTATTGATTTAAGAACATTTGCACAAATTGCTTTGTCAGTTTGAGGAATTTCTGTGAAGTTCTAGCAGATTTGTAGTCGAAAATGTTAAAAAGGAGTTACTTTTGCACTTAATTGCATCATTAATTTACTGTTTCTTTGAAATAATGTTAAACATATTTTTTGTCATGTTTTATTGATTTAAGATCATTTTCACAAATTGCTTTGTCAGTTTGAG
The DNA here is from genome assembly GCA_917627325.4 of Chironomus riparius. NCBI lineage: Eukaryota > Metazoa > Arthropoda > Insecta > Diptera > Chironomidae > Chironomus > Chironomus riparius. Next base: position 27,527,202 of record OU895879.1, on the reverse strand, counting down.
CAATTTCTGTGAAGTTCTAGCAGATTTGTAGTCGAAAATGTTAAAAAGTAGCTACTTTTGCACTTAATTGCATCATTAATTTACTGTTTCTTTGAAATAATGTTAAACAAATTTTTTGTCATGTTTTTTTGATTTAAGATCATTTGCACAAATTGCTTTGTCAGTTTGAACAATTTCTGTGAAGTTCTGGCAGATTTGTAGTCGAAAATGTTAAAAAGTAGCTACTTTGCACCATAAATTCACTGTATTTTTGAAATCATGTTAAACATATTTTTTGTCATGTTTTATTGATTTAAGATCATTTTCACAAATTGCTTTGTCAGTTTGAGCAATTTTTGTGAAGTTCTGGCAGATTTGTAGTCGAAAATGTTAAAAAGTAGCTACTTTTGCACTTAATTGCATCATTAATTTACTGTTTCTTTGAAATAATGTTAAACATATTTTTTGTAATGTTTTATTGATTTAAGAACATTTGCACAAATTGCTTTGTCAGTTTGAGCAATTTCTGTGAAGTTCTAGCAGATTTGTAGTCGAAAATGTTAAAAAGTAGCTACTTTTGCACTTCTTTGCACCATAAATTCACTGTATTTTTTAAATCATGTTAAACATATTTTTTGTCATGTTTTATTGATTTAACATCATTTTCACAAATTGCTTTGTCAGTTTGAGCAATTTCTATGAAGTTCTGACAGATTTGTAGTCGAAAATGTTAAAAAGTAGCTACTTTTGCACTTAATTGCATCATTAATTTACTGTTTCTTTGAAATAATGTTAAACAAATTTTTTGTAATGTTTTATTGATTTAAGAACATTTGCACAAATTGCTTTGTCAGTTTGAGCAATTTCTGTGAAGTTCTAGCAGATTTGTAGTCGAAAATAATAAAAAGTAGCTACTTTTGCACTTAATTGTTTCATTAATTTACTGTTTCTTTGAAAAAATGTTAAACATATTTTTTGTCATGTTTTATTGATTTAAGATCATTTTCACAAATTGCTTTGTCAGTTTGAGCAATTTCTGTGAAGTTCTAGCAGATTTGTAGTCGAAAATGTTAAAAAGTAGCTACTTTTGCACTTAATTGCATCATTAATTTACTGTTTCTTTGAAATAATGTTAAAGAAATTTTTTGTAATGTTTTATTGATTTAAGAACATTCGCACATATTGCTTTGTCAGTTTGAGCAATTTCTGTGAAGTTCTAGCAGATTTGTAGTCAAAAATGTTAAAAAGTAGCTACTTTTGCACTTAATTCCCACGTAACCAAAATCCCATAGATGGATGATACATGTATTACGCGAAAATATTCCATGTATAGTCCATGCGTATCATCCATGGATGATACATGGAACGATATTGTCCTAAGAAGATGGATGATATAATGGACGATTTTGGGGACGTTCCATGTATAGTACATTGATGTAATACATTTGTGCGATTTTGTGTACTATACATGTTCGGTACATTGATGTAGTACATTTGTACTATTTTGTGTACTATGAATGGATTGAAACGCCTGAAATAAAAAATGCTGGATTTTTATTAATTAATGCACATATTCATGATTAAAGTTTAACTGATTTATGTCAAACTCTTTATTTATTAAAAATTAACATAATTTTAAACTTACAACATTAAAAAAAGCCGATTTACACATACAAAAAACTTATCACTGTAACTCAAAAAATAATTAATTTCCTGAAAAATCTTTACAAAATTATACCTAAAAATAGACAGAAAAGAAACAAGAAAGCATGATTAATATATTAGATGTTTAAAACATCGTAGAGATTTTACACTTTAAAAATTAATATTTTTTTCTTACCTTATTAATCGATGTTTTACTATATTCCCTATAATTACTCACCAGACAATATTTCTTGCTCCTTTTAATTCACGCATTTAAATTGTACATTTAATTTTCACTCCACAACAATTTTTAAAACACATTTTTCACATTGTAAACATATAACTTCAAAAACTAAAATGCAGCAAAAAATGTTTTTAATTGTCTGAATGAGCAGAGTTTTAAAATGCTACATAGATGTATTACTCATGGACTATACATGGATATTCCATGTATGTAATACATAAATGATACATAGTGTACTGTTTTAGGGAAAGTACATAAATATTCCATCTATGTCGATGGAAAATGTGTGGAATACTTTGGTTACGTGGGTTGCATCATTAATTTACTGTTTCTTTGAAATAATGTAAAACAAATTTTTCGTCATGTTTTATTGATTTAAGAACATTTGCACAAATTGCTTTGTCAGTTTGAGCAATTTCTGTGAAGTTCTAGCAGATTTGTTGTCGAAAATGTTAAAAAGTAGCTACTTTTGCACTTAATTGTATCATTAATTTACTGTTTCTTTGAAATAATGTTAAACAAATTTTTTGTAATGTTTTATTGATTTAAGAACATTCGCACAAATTGCTTTGTCAGTTTGAGCAATTTCTGTGAAGTTCTGACAGATTTGTAGTCGAAAATGTTAAAAAGTAGCTACTTTTGCACTTCTTTGCACCATAAATTCACTGTATTTTTTAAATCATTTTAAACATATTTTTTGTCATGTTTTATTGATTTAACATCATTTTCACAAATTGCTTTGTCAGTTTGAGCAATTTCTATGAAGTTCTGACAGATTTGTAGTCGAAAATGTTAAAAAGTAGCTACTTTTGCACTTAATTGTATCATTAATTTACTGTTTCTTTGAAATAATGTTAAACAAATTTTTTGTAATGTTTTATTGATTTAAGAACATTTGCACAAATTGCTTTGTCAGTTTGAGCAATTTCTGTGAAGTTCTAGCAGATTTGTAGTCGAAAATGTTAAAAAGTAGCTACTTTTGCACTTAATTGCATCATTAATTTACTGTTTCTTTGAAATAATGTTAAACAAATTTTTTGTAATGTTTTATTGATTTAAGAACATTCGCACAAATTGCTTTGCCAGTTTGAGCAATTTCTGTGAAGTTCTGACAGATTTGTAGTCGAAAATGTTAAAAAGTAGCTACTTTTGCACTTAATTGTATCATTAATTTACTGTTTCTTTGAAATAATGTTAAACAAATTTTTTGTAATGTTTTATTGATTTAAGAACATTCGCACAAAATTGCTTTGCCAGTTTGAGCAATTTCTGTGAAGTTCTGACAGATTTGTAGTCGAAAATGTTAAAAAGTAGCTACTTTTGCACTTAATTGCACCATAAATTCACTGTATTTTTGAAATCATGTTAAACATATTTTTTGTCATGTTTTATTGATTTAAGAACATTTGCACAAATTGCTTTGTCAGTTTGAGCAATTTCTGTGAAGTTCTGGCAGATTTGTATTCGAAAATGTTAAAAAGTAGCTACTTTTGCACTTAATTGCACCATAAATTCACTGTATTTTTGAAATCATGCTAAACATATTTTTTGTCATGTTTTATTGATTTAAGAACATTTGCACAAATTGCTTTGTCAGTTTGAGCAATTTCTGTGAAGTTCTAGCAGATTTGTAGTCGAAAATGTTAAAAAGTAGCTACTTTTGCACTTAATTGCATCATTAATTTACTGTTTCTTTGAAATAATGTTAAACAAATTTTTTGTAATGTTTTATTGATTTAAGAACATTCGCACAAATTGCTTTGCCAGTTTGAGCAATTTCTGTGAAGTTCTGACAGATTTGTAGTCGAAAATGTTAAAAAGTAGCTACTTTTGCACTTAATTGCATCATTAATTTACTGTTTCTTTGAAATAATGTAAAACAAATTTTTTGTCATGTTTTATTGATTTAAGATCATTTGCACAAATTGCTTTGTCAGTTTGAGCAATTTCTGTGAAGTTCTGACAGATTTGTAGTCGAAAATGTTAAAAAGTAGCTACTTTTGCACTTAATTGCATCATTAATTTACTGTTTCTTTGAAATAATGTTAAACATATTTTTTGTCATGTTTTATTGATTTAAGATCATTCGCACAAATTGCTTTGTCAGTTTGAGCAATTTCTGTGAAGTTCTAGCAGATTTGTAGTCGAAAATGTTAAAAAGTAGCTACTTTTGCACTACTTTGCACCATAAATTCACTGTATTTTTGAAATCATGTTAAACATATTTTTTGTCATGTTTTATTGATTTAAGAACATTTGCACAAATTGCTTTGTCAGTTTGAGCAATTTCTGTGAAGTTCTGGCAGATTTGTAGTCGAAAATGTTAAAAAGTAGCTCCTTTTGCACTAGGCTGCACCATAAATTCACTGTATTTTTGAAATCATGTTAAACATATTTTTTGTCATGTTTTATTGATTTAAGAACATTTGCACAAATTGCTTTGTCAGTTTGAGCAATTTCTGTGAAGTTCTAGCAGATTTGTAGTCGAAAATGTTAAAAAGTAGCTACTTTTGCACTTAATTGCATCATTAATTTACTGTTTCTTTGAAATAATGTTAAACATATTTTTTGTCATGTTTTATTGATTTAAGAACATTTGCACAAATTGCTTTGTCAGTTTGAGCAATTTCTGTGAAGTTCTAGCAGATTTGTAGTCGAAAATGTTAAAAAGTAGCTACTTTTGCACTTAATTGCATCATTAATTTACCGTTTCTTTGAAATAATGTTAAACAAATTTTTTGTCATGTTTTTTTGATTTAAGAACATTTGCACAAATTGCTTTGTCAGTTTGAACAATTTCTGTGAAGTTCTGGCAGATTTGTAGTCGAAAATGTTAAAAAGTAGCTACTTTGCACCATAAATTCACTGTATTTTTGAAATCATGTTAAACATATTTTTTGTCATGTTTTATTGATTTAAGATCATTTTCACAAATTGCTTTGTCAGTTTGAGCAATTTCTGTGAAGTTCTAGCAGATTTGTAGTCGAAAATGTTAAAAAGTAGCTACTTTTGCACTCAATTGCATCATTAATTTACTGTTTCTTTGAAATAATGTTAAACAAATTTTTTGTCATGTTTTATTAATTTAAGAACATTCGCACATATTGCTTTGTCAGTTTGAGCAATTTCTGTGAAGTTCTAGCAGATTTGTAGTCGAAAATGTTAAAAAGTAGCTACTTTTGCACTTAATTGCATCATTAATTTACTGTTTCTTTGAAATAATGTAAAACAAATTTTTCGTCATGTTTTATTGATTTAAGAACATTTGCACAAATTGCTTTGTCAGTTTGAGCAATTTCTGTGAAGTTCTAGCAGATTTGTAGTCGAAAATGTTAAAAAGTAGCTACTTTTGCACTTAATTGTTTCATTAATTTACTGTTTCTTAGAAATAATGTAAAACAAATTTTTTGTCATGTTTTTTTGATTTAAGATCATTTTCATAAATTGCTTTGTCAGTTTGAGCAATTTCTGTGAAGTTCTGACAGATTTGTAGTCGAAAATGTTAAAAAGTAGCTACTTTTGCACTAGGTTGCACCATAAATTCACTGTATTTTTGAAATCATGTTAAACATATTTTTTGTCATGTTTTATTGATTTAAGAACATTTGCACAAATTGCTTTGTCAGTTTGAGGAATTTCTGTGAAGTTCTAGCAGATTTGTAGTCGAAAATGTTAAAAAGTAGCTACTTTTGCACTTAATTGCATCATTAATTTACTGTTTCTTTGAAATAATGTTAAACAAATTTTTTGTCATGTTTTTTTGATTTAAGATCATTTGCACAAATTGCTTTGTCAGTTTGAACAATTTCTGTGAAGTTCTGGCAGATTTGTAGTCGAAAATGTTAAAAAGTAGCTACTTTGCACCATAAATTCACTGTATTTTTGAAATCATGTTAAACATATTTTTTGTCATGTTTTATTGATTTAAGATCATTTTCACAAATTGCTTTGTCAGTTTGAGCAATTTCTGTGAAGTTCTAGCAGATTTGTAGTCGAAAATGTTAAAAAGTAGCTACTTTTGCACTTAATTGCATCATTAATTTACTGTTTCTTTGAAATAATGTTAAACATATTTTTTGTCATGTTTTATTGATTTAAGATCATTCGCACAAATTGCTTTGTCAGTTTGAGCAATTTCTGTGAAGTTCTAGCAGATTTGTAGTCGAAAATGTTAAAAAGTAGCTACTTTTGCACTTAATTGCACCATAAATTCACTGTATTTTTGAAATCATGCTAAACATATTTTTTGTCATGTTTTATTGATTTAAGAACATTTGCACAAATTGCTTTGTCAGTTTGAGCAATTTCTGTGAAGTTCTAGCAGATTTGTAGTCGAAAATGTTAAAAAGTAGCTACTTTTGCACTTAATTGCATCATTAATTTACTGTTTCTTTGAAATAATGTTAAACATATTTTTTGTCATGTTTTATTGATTTAAGATCATTCGCACAAATTGCTTTGTCAGTTTGAGCAATTTCTGTGAAGTTCTAGCAGATTTGTAGTCGAAAATGTTAAAAAGTAGCTACTTTTGCACTTAATTGCATCATTAATTTACTGTTTCTTTGAAATAATGTTAAACAAATTTTTTGTAATGTTTTATTGATTTAAGAACATTCGCACAAAATTGCTTTGCCAGTTTGAGCAATTTCTGTGAAGTTCTGACAGATTTGTAGTCGAAAATGTTAAAAAGTAGCTACTTTTGCACTTAATTGCACCATAAATTCACTGTATTTTTGAAATCATGTTAAACATATTTTTTGTCATGTTTTATTGATTTAAGAACATTTGCACAAATTGCTTTGTCAGTTTGAGCAATTTCTGTGAAGTTCTAGCAGATTTGTAGTCGAAAATGTTAAAAAGTAGCTACTTTTGCACTTAATTGCATCATTAATTTACTGTTTCTTTGAAATAATGTTAAACATATTTTTTGTCATGTTTTATTGATTTAAGATCATTCGCACAAATTGCTTTGTCAGTTTGAGCAATTTCTGTGAAGTTCTAGCAGATTTGTAGTCGAAAATGTTAAAAAGTAGCTACTTTTGCACTTAATTGCACCATAAATTCACTGTATTTTTGAAATCATGCTAAACATATTTTTTGTCATGTTTTATTGATTTAAGAACATTTGCACAAATTGCTTTGTCAGTTTGAGCAATTTCTGTGAAGTTCTAGCAGATTTGTAGTCGAAAATGTTAAAAAGTAGCTACTTTTGCACTTAATTGCATCATTAATTTACTGTTTCTTTGAAATAATGTTAAACATATTTTTTGTCATGTTTTATTGATTTAAGATCATTCGCACAAATTGCTTTGTCAGTTTGAGCAATTTCTGTGAAGTTCTGACAGATTTGTAGTCGAAAATGTTAAAAAGTAGCTACTTTTGCACTTAATTGTATCATTAATTTACTGTTTCTTTGAAATAATGTTAAACAAATTTTTTGTAATGTTTTATTGATTTAAGAACATTCGCACAAATTGCTTTGCCAGTTTGAGCAATTTCTGTGAAGTTCTGACAGATTTGTAGTCGAAAATGTTAAAAAGTAGCTACTTTTGCACTTAATTGCATCATTAATTTACTGTTTCTTTGAAATAATGTAAAACAAATTTTTTGTCATGTTTTATTGATTTAAGATCATTTGCACAAATTGCTTTGTCAGTTTGAGCAATTTCTGTGAAGTTCTGGCAGATTTGTATTCGAAAATGTTAAAAAGTAGCTACTTTTGCACTTAATTGCATCATTAATTTACTGTTTCTTTGAAATAATGTTAAACATATTTTTTGTCATGTTTTATTGATTTAAGATCATTTTCACAAATTGCTTTGTCAGTTTGAGCAATTTCTGTGAAGTTCTAGCAGATTTGTAGTCGAAAATGTTAAAAAGTAGCTACTTTTGCACTTAATTGTTTCATTAATTTACTGTTTCTTTGAAATAATGTTAAACATATTTTTTGTCATGTTTTTTTGATTTAAGAACATTTGCACAAATTGCTTTGTCAGTTTGAGCAATTTCTGTGAAGTTCTAGCAGATTTGTAGTCGAAAATGTTAAAAAGTAGCTACTTTTGCACTTAATTGCATCATTAATTTACTGTTTCTTTGAAATAATGTTAAACATATTTTTTGTCATGTTTTATTGATTTAAGATCATTCGCACAAATTGCTTTGTCAGTTTGAGCAATTTCTGTGAAGTTCTAGCAGATTTGTAGTCGAAAATGTTAAAAAGTAGCTACTTTTGCACTTAATTGTTTCATTAATTTACTGTTTCTTTGAAATAATGTTAAACATATTTTTTGTCATGTTTTATTGATTTAAGATCATTCGCACAAATTGCTTTGTCAGTTTGAGCAATTTCTGTGAAGTTCTAGCAGATTTGTAGTCGAAAATGTTAAAAAGTAGCTACTTTTGCACTTAATTGCATCATTAATTTACTGTTTCTTTGAAATAATGTTAAACATATTTTTTGTCATGTTTTATTGATTTAAGATCATTCGCACAAATTGCTTTGTCAGTTTGAGCAATTTCTGTGAAGTTCTAGCAGATTTGTAGTCGAAAATGTTAAAAAGTAGCTACTTTTGCACTTAATTGCATCATTAATTTACTGTTTCTTTGAAATAATGTTAAACATATTTTTTGTCATGTTTTATTGATTTAAGATCATTTTCACAAATTGCTTTGTCAGTTTGAGCAATTTCTGTGAAGTTCTAGCAGATTTGTAGTCGAAAATGTTAAAAAGTAGCTACTTTTGCACTTAATTGTTTCATTAATTTACTGTTTCTTTGAAATCATGTTAAACATATTTTTTGTCATGTTTTTTTGATTTAAGATCATTTGCACAAATTGCTTTGTCAGTTTGAACAATTTCTGTGAAGTTCTAGCAGATTTGTAGTCGAAAATGTTAAAAAGTAGCTCCTTTTAAACTTAATTGCATCATTAATTTACTGTTTCTTTGAAATAATGTTAAACATATTTTTTGTCATGTTTTTTTGATTTAAGATCATTTGCACAAATTGCTTTGTCAGTTTGAACAATTTCTGTGAAGTTCTAGCAGATTTGTAGTCGAAAATGTTAAAAAGTAGCTACTTTTGCACTTAATTGCATCATTAATTTACTGTTTCTTTGAAATAATGTTAAACATATTTTTTGTCATGTTTTATTGATTTAAGATCATTTGCACAAATTGCTTTGTCAGTTTGAGCAATTTCTGTGAAGTTCTGGCAGATTTGTAGTCGAAAATGTGAAATAGTAGCTACTTTTGCACTACGTTGCACCATAAATTCACTGCATCATGCAATAATGTTATATAAAATTTTTTGTCATGTTTTATTGATTTAAGATCATTCGCATAAATTGCTTTGTCAGTTTGAGCAATTTCTGTGAAGTTCTGGCAGATTTGTAGTCGAAAATGTTAAAAAGTAGCTACTTTTGCACTTAATTGCATCATTAATTTACTGTTTCTTTGAAATAATGTTAAACAAATTTTTTGTCATGTTTTATTGATTTAAGATCATTTGCACAAATTGCTTTGTCAGTTTGAGCAATTTCTGTGAAGTTCTGGCAGATTTGTAGTCGAAAAAGTGAAATAGTAGCTACTTTTGCACTACGTTGCACCATAAATTCACTGCATCATGCAATAATGTTATATAAAATTTTTTGTCATGTTTTATTGATTTAAGATCATTCGCATAAATTGCTTTGTCAGTTTGAGCAATTTCTGTGAAGTTCTGGCAGATTTGTAGTCGAAAATGTTAAAAAGTAGCTACTTTTGCACTTAATTGCATCATTAATTTACTGTTTCTTTGAAATAATGTTAAACAAATTTTTTGTCATGTTTTATTGATTTAAGATCATTTGCACAAATTGCTTTGTCAGTTTGAGGAATTTCTGTGAAGTTCTAGCAGATTTGTAGTCGAAAATGTTAAAAAGTAGCTACTTTTGCACTTAATTGCATCATTAATTTACTGTTTCTTTGAAATAATGTTAAACATATTTTTTGTCATGTTTTATTGATTTAAGGTCATTCGCACAAATTGCTTTGTCAGTTTGAGGAATTTCTGTGAAGTTCTAGCAGATTTGTAGTCGAAAATGTTAAAAAGTAGCTACTTTTGCACTTAATTGTTTCATTAATTTACTGTTTCTTTGAAATAATGTTAAACATATTTTTTGTCATGTTTTATTGATTTAAGGTCATTCGCACAAATTGCTTTGTCAGTTTGAGAAATTTTTGTGAAGTTCTATCAGATTTGTAGTCGAAAATGTTAAAAAGTAGCTACTTTTGCACTTAATTGCATCATTAATTTACTGTTTCTTTGAAATAATGTTAAACAAATTTTTTGTCATGTTTTTTTGATTTAAGATCATTTGCACAAATTGCTTTGTCAGTTTGAACAATTTCTGTGAAGTTCTGGCAGATTTGTAGTCGAAAATGTTAAAAAGTAGCTACTTTTGCACTTAATTGCATCATTAATTTACTGTTTCTTTGAAATAATGTTAAACATATTTTTTGTCATGTTTTTTTGATTTAAGATCATTTGCACAAATTGCTTTGTCAGTTTGAACAATTTCTGTGAAGTTCTAGCAGATTTGTAGTCGAAAATGTTAAAAAGTAGCTACTTTTGCACTTAATTGCATCATTAATTTACTGTTTCTTTGAAATAATGTTAAACATATTTTTTGTCATGTTTTATTGATTTAAGAACATTTGCACAAATTGCTTTGTCAGTTTGAGCAATTTCTGTGAAGTTCTAGCAGATTTGTAGTCGAAAATGTTAAAAAGTAGTAACTTTTGCACTTAATTGCATCATTAATTAACTGTTTCATTGAAATAATGTTAAACAAATTTTTTGTCATGTATTATTGATTTAAGATCATTTGCACAAATTGCTTTGTCAGTTTGAGCAATTTCTGTGAAGTTCTAGCAGATTTATAGTCGAAAATGTTAAAAAGTAGCTACTTTTGCACTTAATTGCATCATTAATTTACTGTTTCTTTGAAATAATGTTAAACATATTTTTTGTCATGTTTTATTGATTTAAGATCATTTGCACAAATTGCTTTGTCAGTTTGAGCAATTTCTGTGAAGTTCTAGCAGATTTGTAGTCGAAAATGTTAAAAAGTAGTAACTTTTGCACTTAATTGCATCATTAATTAACTGTTTCATTGAAATAATGTTAAAGAAATTTTTTGTAATGTTTTATTGATTTAAGAACATTCGCACATATTGCTTTGTCAGTTTGAGGAATTTCTGTGAAGTTCTAGCAGATTTGTAGTCGAAAATGTTAAAAAGTAGCTACTTTTGCACTTAATTGCATCATTAATTTACTGTTTCTTTGAAATAATGTTAAACAAACTTTTCGTCATGTTTTATTGATTTTAGATCATTTGCACAAATTGCTTTGTCAGTTTGAGCAACTTTTGTGAAGTTCTAGCAGATTTGTAGTCGAAAATGTTAAAAAGTAGCTACTTTTGCACTTAATTGCATCATTAATTAACTGTTTCTTTGAAATAATGTTAAACAAATTTTTCGTCATGTTTTATTGATTTAAGATCATTTGCACAAATTGCTTTGTCAGTTTGAGCAATTTCTGTGAAGTTCTAGCAGATTTGTAGTCGAAAATGTTAAAAAGTAGCTACTTTTGCACTTAATTGCATCATTAATTAACTGTTTCTTTGAAATAATGTTAAACAAATTTTTCGTCATGTTTTATTGATTTAAGATCATTTGCACAAATTGCTTTGTCAGTTTGAGCAATTTCTGTGAAGTTCTAGCAGATTTGTAGTCGAAAATGTTAAAAAGTAGCTACTTTTGCACTTAATTGCATCATTAATTTACTGTTTCTTTGAAATAATGTTAAACAAATTTTTCGTCATGTTTTATTGATTTAAGAACATTTGCACAAATTGCTTTGTCAGTTTGAGCAATTTCTGTGAAGTTCTGGCAGATTTGTAGTCGAAAATGTTAAAAAGTAGCTACTTTTGCACTTAATTGTATCATTAATTTACTGTTTCTTTGAAATAATGTTAAACAAACTTTTCGTCATGTTTTATTGATTTTAGATCATTTGCACAAATTGCTTTGTCAGTTTGAGCAACTTTTGTGAAGTTCTAGCAGATTTGTAGTCGAAAATGTTAAAAAGTAGCTACTTTTGCACTTAATTGCATCATTAATTAACTGTTTCTTTGAAATAATGTTAAACAAATTTTTCGTCATGTTTTATTGATTTAAGATCATTTGCACAAATTGCTTTGTCAGTTTGAGCAATTTCTGTGAAGTTCTAGCAGATTTGTAGTCGAAAATGTTAAAAAGTAGCTACTTTTGCACTTAATTGCATCATTAATTAACTGTTTCTTTGAAATAATGTTAAACAAATTTTTCGTCATGTTTTATTGATTTAAGATCATTTGCACAAATTGCTTTGTCAGTTTGAGCAATTTCTGTGAAGTTCTAGCAGATTTGTAGTCGAAAATGTTAAAAAGTAGCTACTTTTGCACTTAATTGCATCATTAATTTACTGTTTCTTTGAAATAATGTTAAACAAATTTTTCGTCATGTTTTATTGATTTAAGATCATTTGCACAAATTGCTTTGTCAGTTTGAGCAATTTCTGTGAAGTTCTAGCAGATTTGTAGTCGAAAATGTTAAAAAGTAGCTACTTTTGCACTTAATTGCATCATTAATTTACTGTTTCTTTGAAATAATGTTAAGCAAATTTTTCGTCATGTTTTATTGATTTAAGAACATTTGCACAAATTGCTTTGTCAGTTTGAGCAATTTCTGTGAAGTTCTAGCAGATTTGTAGTCGAAAATGTTAAAAAGTAGCTACTTTTGCACTTAATTGCATCATTAATTTACTGTTTCTTTGAAATAATGTTAAGCAAATTTTTCGTCATGTTTTATTGATTTAAGAACATTTGCACAAATTGCTTTGTCAGTTTGAGCAATTTCTGTGAAGTTCTAGCAGATTTGTAGTCGAAAATGTTAAAAAGTAGCTACTTTTGCACTTAATTGTTTCATTAATTTACTGTTTCTTTGAAATAATGTTAAGCAAATTTTTCGTCATGTTTTATTGATTTAAGAACATTTGCACAAATTGCTTTGTCAGTTTGAGCAATTTCTGTGAAGTTCTAGCAGATTTGTAGTCGAAAATGTTAAAAAGTAGCTACTTTTGCACTTAATTGCATCATTAATTTACTGTTTCTTTGAAATAAAGTTAAACAAATTTTTTGTCATGTTTTATTGATTTAAGATCATTTGCACAAATTGCTTTGTCAGTTTGAGCAATTTCTGTGAAGTTCTAGCAGATTTGTAGTCGAAAATGTTAAAAAGTAGCTACTTTTGCACTTAATTGTTTCATTAATTTACTGTTTCTTTGAAATAATGTTAAACAAATTTTTCGTCATGTTTTATTGATTTAAGAACATTTGCACAAATTGCTTTGTCAGTTTGAGCAATTTCTGTGAAGTTCTAGCAGATTTGTAGTCGAAAATGTTAAAAAGTAGCTACTTTTGCACTTAATTGCATCATTAATTTACTGTTTCTTTGAAATAATATTAAACAATTTTTTGGTCATGTTTTATTGATTTAAAATCATTTGCACAAATTGCTTTGTCAGTTTGAGCAATTTCTGTGAAGTTCTAGCAGATTTGTAGTCGAAAATGTTAAAAAGTAGCTACTTTTGCACTTAATTGCATCATTAATTTACTGTTTCTTTGAAATAAAATTAAACAAATTTTTTGTCATGTTTTATTGATTTAAGATCATTTGCACAAATTGCTTTGTCAGTTTGAGCAATTTCTGTGAAGTTCTAGCAGATTTGTAGTCGAAAATGTTAAAAAGTAGCTACTTTTGCACTTAATTGCATCATTAATTTACTGTTTCTTTGAAATAAAGTTAAACAAATTTTTTGTCATGTTTTATTAATTTAAGAACATTTGCACAAATTGCTTTGTCAGTTTGAGCAATTTCTGTGAAGTTCTGGCAGATTTGTATTCGAAAATGTTAAAAAGTAGCTACTTTTGCACTTAATTGCATCATTAATTTACTGTTTCTTTGAAATAATGTTAAACAATTTTTTGGTCATGTTTTATTGATTTAAGATCATTTGCACAAATTGCTTTGTCAGTTTGAGCAATTTCTGTGAAGTTCTAGCAGATTTGTAGTCGAAAATGTTAAAAAGTAGCTACTTTTGCACTTAATTGCATCATTAATTTACTGTTTCTTTGAAATAATGTTAAACAATTTTTTGGTCATGTTTTATTGATTTAAGATCATTTGCACAAATTGCTTTGTCAGTTTGAGCAATTTCTGTGAAGTTCTAGCAGATTTATAGTCGAAAATGTTAAAAAGTAGCTACTTTTGCACTTAATTGCATCATTAATTTACTGTTTCTTTGAAATAATGTTAAACATATTTTTTGTCATGTATTATTGATTTAAGATCATTCGCACAAATTGCTTTGTCAGTTTGAGGAATTTCTGTGAAGTTCTAGCAGATTTGTAGTCGAAAATGTTAAAAAGTAGCTACTTTTGCACTTAATTGCATCATTAATTTACTGTTTCTTTTAAATAATGTTAAACAAATTTTTTGTCATGTTTTATTGATTTAAGATCATTCGCATAAATTGCTTTGTCAGTTTGAGCAATTTCTGTGAAGTTCTAGCAGATTTATAGTCGAAAATGTTAAAAAGTAGCTACTTTTGCACTTAATTGCATCATTAATTTCTGATACGTTCAATTCATGTTCGACAGACTTATCGAAAGTCTAGGGGTGTTTTAATATGCACGTTCGAAAAATTTAAATTTGAAAAACCGTTACAATTTTTTGTTATTTTATTCAAGTTTTTGATAGTTTTGAAAACAGATTTACCTATATTATGCTTATTATCAAATGATAAAATAATATATTCATCAAAAATTCGTGAAAAAATTGCTTAATTTAAGTTTTTATTTTTTCCTAATTTTCGAAAATTTGGAATTGCAGGGTATGAAACTTCGAATTTTGCATCGCAGACAGACAAATAAGACATTTTTGCAAGTGTTGTTGGAAACTGTAACGGTCGAAACTCTTGAATTGTTCGTATCAGATTAATTTACTGTTTCTTTGAAATAATGTTAAACATATTTTTGTCATGTATTATTGATTTAAGATCATTCGCACAAATTGCTTTGTCAGTTTGAGGAATTTCTGTGAAGTTCTAGCAGATTTGTAGTCGAAAATGTTAAAAAGTAGCTACTTTTGCACTTAATTGCCTCATTAATTTACTGTTTCTTTGAAATAATGTTAAACAAATTTTTCGTCATGTTTTATTGATTTAAGATCATTTGCACAAATTGCTTTGTCAGTTTGAGCAATTTCTGTGAAGTTCTAGCAGATTTGTAGTCGAAAATGTTAAAAAGTAGCTACTTTTGCACTTAATTGCATCATTAATTTACTGTTTCTTTGAAATAATGTTAAACAAATTTTTTGTCATGTTTTATTGATTTAAGATCATTCGCACAAATTGCTTTGTCAGTTTGAGCAATTTCTGTGAAGTTCTAGCAGATTTGTAGTCGAAAATGTTAAAAAGTAGCTACTTTCCCACGTAACCAAAATCGACCTTTGTTGAAAATCGACGTAAATGGAACATTATATGTACTATTTAAAATTTTAATATCAATTGCACAGAAATAATTTACATGTCCTTTATTTCAATAATTTTCATCGCATCATTCGTTTTTAAGCTAAATAAATCCATTCTTCATATCTTAAATGTGTTTTTAACTTGATTTCATATCAATTATTTAATTATTGACCCAAAAATTTTCATAAAAAAAAAAGTCATCCATGCATGTGCTATTATTTGTACATCGTATGGAAAACACCACATTTTTGTCCTCTCCTTAAAGCAGTCAACACATAAAAGTTATTAAGACGTAATATTGTTAATTTTTAATTGATTTGAGTAAGTAAAACGTGTAGCTTGAATTAAATTGTTAAAAAGGTATGTAAAATCATAGTGGATAAAGAATTATTAATAAAAAAAGTGCATAAAACTAGTAAAATAAGTGAAAATGTGAAAATTTGATTATATTTTTTTTTTGTGTTATAATGGGAAAACCAAAAGATCCAAGAAAGTTAAGCGAAAAGGACTTTAAAAGAAGAGCTACATTTTTCATTAAAAAGACAAAAGAAAAAATCCAGAAAAAATCAGCTAGTTTTACAAGATTTTCTAATATTAGTGAAACACGTGACAAAAAATATCAAAATCATGCATTTGATGAGCATTATAATGACTATCTTCAGGAAGAATTTATTAAAAATACACAAGAACAACACTTAAGTGATTCAAGTGAATCCGAATATGAAGAAAATTTACATACAAATGATGAGTGTGAAATGCAAAATAATAAAGAAGTATACGAACTTAGTTTACACGATTTTCTTCGCGTTTGCTCAGTGCATCACAATATAAATAGAAATGCTCTAAATCCACTTCTTAAATACCTTCAAAGATTAGATAAAACGCTTCCTTCTGACTATCGTTCCCTTTTAAAGACACCACGTGTAGCTATTTTAAAAGATATTCATCCTGGTCAGTATATACACATGAGTTTGAGAAGAAACATAGATATGTATTTAAGAGAAAAAGAAGAAATACCAAAAGATATCAAAATACGAATAAACGTTGATGGACTTCCAATTTTTAAAGACTCTGCCAAGTGTCCAGCATTTTGGATTATTCAAGCTGACATTATAAACGATAAAAAAAAAAAGCCATTTATAGTTGGAGTTTACGGTGGAAAAACGAAGCCTCAGTCATTCAATGAGTTTTTGACTGAAACAGTCGAGGAACTAAAGGAATTGAAAAACTTAAATTATAAAGGCACAGACATAAGTTTAAAAGTTGTTCAACTTCTCGCAGACGCACCAGCGAAATCAGAAACTCTCAATATAAAAGGTCATAACGGCTACTTCTCTTGCACTAAATGCGAGGTAAAAGGAAAGTTTATTAATGGTAAAATGTCATATTTTGACTTGGAAGCTCCTCTCCGAACTGATACGTCATTCAGACTACAAGAAAATCCTGAACATCATGAAGGAAAATCGATTTTGGAAGAATTAAACTATTTTAACATGATTGAGAATGTTCCTTTGGACTACATGCACATAGTGCTATTAGGTGTGATGAAGAAATTGTTAAAAATGTGGTTTGTAGATACTGGAAAATTTAAACACTCACAAATTGATAAAGAAAAAATATCTGAACGAATAAAAACAATTAATGAAACACAACCAAATGATTTTCAACGTAAACTCAGATCATTAACATTCATTCCGCGATACAAAGCATCTGAACTAAGAAGTTTTCTTCTTTACTATGGTCCTATAGTGCTCAAGCATATCTTAAGAATTGATCTATATGAAAATTTCATGAAATTTCACGTTGCAATGAAAATTTGTGCAAATCAAAAATTCTACACGATGAATACATTAACACAAAAGTTAATTGATGAATTCATTATCGAAATGGCTGAGATTTATGGAGAACATGAGATTGTTCATAATGTACATGCTTTACATCATATACCCAAAGAATGTGAGATTAGAGGTGTGTTGGATAACTTCAGTTGCTTTGAATTTGAGAATAACATGAGTCTTATTAAAAAATCAATACATACGTCCAAAAATCCTATGCAGCAACTGCAAAACAGAATTGCAGAAATAAATTCAATAAGTCACCTCCCAGCTTTCATCGACCGTTATTCTACATTAAACAATGGTATTGTTGATAATTACAATGCGACATTCAACGGTTATAAGTTTTCGACCAATCAACGTGACTGCTATGCATTAGTTGGAAATAAAGCCTTCAAAATAAGATCATTCTTTAAGAAAGAAAGTGTGTCATACGCAAAAGGACAATTTTTCAAAAAGTACAACAATATATATAACGATCCAATTAACTCATCATTTATTGACATTTTCTGCGCAGATTATCTTGACAAAAAATTATCTATAATCGAAATCAATAATATAAATTCAAAATTATTTTACATGAACATAAATTTCAAATTAAATAACGGAAAAATGACTAATTACTTATTTTTTTCCTTAAATCATTAAGAATGTACTATACGGTGTTGTTTAAAGATACAAATGCTATCGGAACTGTTAAAGAAGATTGGCTAATTAACGAGCAGCAATGTAAATATCCACCAAATAAGCAAGTCAACAAATTTTTAAAGTCCAATGCAAAATGTGACACATCAAAGTGGAATGTTTACAAAATTGTCTTAAAAAATCCCAAGCAGTTAGGTCAAAAAGGTGTTGCAACTATACAATTGTCAAAGGAAATGGAGAGATTCTATGAAAGATTTAGTGACACAGAAGATTACGAGAGCACCAGAGTCAAACAGAACTTATTAAAGCTTCATCCAACAATAAAACTCCAAAACAAAATCAATTTTAATGAATTTGTGCCTATTGAAGTCCAGGTAATATGTCGTATTTAGCCAGTATTATTTAATGTTTTAATTTATTTAATGTCCTTAAAAGTCGAGTGCTGCTTTACAGCATACATTTTCATCGGAGCTTATAACTCATCAAATAGAAGATCCAGAACAAAATGAAGATCCAGACCAAAATGAAGATCCAGAACAATATACAACTGATAACGTGAATGAAACACAAGAAGAAAATTACAGCGAACAACGGTACCAAATTGAGTATCTCGAGGAAGCATTTCCAGACGAAGAGGCTGAATATATAAGAGACATTACAGAGGTAATATTTTAAATGTATAGACATACAAGTATAGTAATTCGTTTCATTTTATTAATTGATTTTCTAGGACACTTTTCTTGTCAAACATCGTCCAGTTCAGAAATGATGGCTGTATGTCAGGAAATTTTGAGGAATATATCTATGATTAACGATAAAATAGCATCAATTGGTAAACGTCTCACTAAAATTGAACTGCATATTTTGAGAAAGGTGGATTTGAAGGACTTTGAAATTAGTGTCATAAAAGATTTAAAGGAACTAAAACAATTCCTTAAGACGGTCAATGATGATGGTGAATTTCGACAAAAATTGGTAATATTTTGCTCTTTTTTAAGTAAAAGCTGATGGAAATTAAAAACGAATTTTCTCAATATTTCAGATATATTTTTTGTATCTAAATTGTACCAACGGAAAAGCCAAATTTTATTACAACGGCGTTGTTAAGAAAATTCTGAAACTGGTTTTTAGTGAGGAGTTTTTAAATGTTCTTGGGTGGTCAACAGAAAAATCATCGGCTAGGTAATATTGATTCAAATTGCTATAATTCTGTAATAAAGCAATTTATATTGTTTCAGCACTTCATCCCAAGACCATCGCATCCTTTTGTGTCAATTTAAGAATTTTCAAAGCATTTGTCTCGATGTTTTAAATTATCACAACCCTAATCCTCCTTATATATTGGACGACGTCGCTGCAGGCTTAAAGGAGTTCTTTAAACGTTTAGTTCGTTATTAAAGTAACTTAAAATTGGAAAAAAGTCATAAGAGATTAGAAAATTTATGATTTTATATATGCTTAATTAATTAATTGTTGCTATTTTGTGAGGTTTATGAATTATTACTTATGTTGTTTTTTCACTTCTTCTCATTTAAATTGATGATTATTCCTTAAAATTCCAATTTTATGCCTGTTGATAAATTTACAATATATTGTTGCCGTTATTGATCAAATTTGAATTCCACAAGAATCAGTAGGCTTAAAATATGAATTTTTAAAAGTCGTTATGAGTTCGAAAAAGCTTCAATTAAATTACATAAATTAGATCTTCAAATAATATAAAAAATTAATGTACAAAAGCGTTGTAATGTACATTATTGAACGGAAAATATGAAAATAAAATTACATTCATCTTAGTTTTTACAACAAGCAAAATATTTTAAATTTTTGGATTAATTAAATATTCCTGTTTTCTCCATGTATGTCGATTATTGAAAGTTTTTTATAACGGTCAAAAAAAATTGAATTAGGTTTCGTTTAAAACGGCAAAAAAAATTTTGAATTTGGTTTATTTTATAAGAGTCAAAAAAAATTTGAATTTGGTTCAAAAAAATAATCGACGTAAAATCGACTAAAAATCGTCCCTTTTCATATTAGCATAGTTTCCAATGTACGATACCACAATGATTCAGATTTGAAAAAAATGTTCAAAAATTCAAAAATAACAAGTTAATTAAACTATATGTTTTAAATGCCAGATTAAAGAACATGATGTGTTTTATGTTCTGTAAAAATATCACATTCCAATTTGTTGTCTAATTCACAAAAATTCGATTTTAAGATGCCAATAAATTTGTTTACAAAATGACAACAAATATTTTTCTTAAATTTTTTCTCCTTTCCACTTCAAATTTCTTGTTTTAATCCTGATAACCAGCTTAATTAAGCTTAGTACTTTGTGTTTGTGTGAAGAAACCAAAAGAAAACCTATTAATTGGGCGAATATACATGATTAATTTTTTTGAAATTTACCAAGACTTTAAACACTCATAAGTTAAATTCGCGTCTTTCCGCTTCTACCAAACCTATTTAAATATAAAGAACAAAGTCTAATTAACCTTCCATATTAATGTGTACATGCCCAAATATGCCCGAAGCGAGATATTTGCGATTGAAAATTAGTTAATTTTTCATACAAATTACTATCGTGCGCCAAATTTTTTGATAAACATTTGTGAAATTTGTAAAAAAAAACTTATTTATCCTCAATTTCATGACTTAATATTTTGAGGAATCAATAATCAAGTAAGATTAAAGGCATTAAAAGTCCTAAACTAGAGAATATCAATAAAAAATTTCATTACTTCAATGTGTCTGAAAAATATTATGCACAAGGATTATTTGAACATTTTTTTCAAATCTGAATCATTGTGGATACATGGAATGTACATATGGAACATACATGGAAGATTTTGATGTAATACATAAAATCTTCCATTCGTCGACTTATGGTTACGTGGGTTTGCACTTAATTGCATCATTAATTTACTGTTTCTTTGAAATAATGTAAAACAAATTTTTTGTCATGTTTTATTGATTTAAGATCATTCGCATAAATTGCTTTGTCAGTTTGAGGAATTTCTGTGAAGTTCTAGCAGATTTGTAGTCGAAAATGTGAAATAGTAGCTACTTTTGCACTTAATTGCATCATTAATTTACTGTTTCTTTGAAATAATGTTAAACAAATTTTTTGTCATGTTTTATTGATTTAAGATCATTCGCATAAATTGCTTTGTCAGTTTGAGCAATTTCTGTGAAGTTCTAGCAGATTTGTAGTCGAAAATGTTTAAAAGTAGCTACTTTTGCACTTAATTGCATCATTAATTTACTGTTTCTTTGAAATAATGTTAAACATATTTTTTGTCATGTTTTATTGATTTAAGATCATTTTCACAAATTGCTTTGTCAGTTTGAGGAATTTCTGTGAAGTTCTAGCAGATTTGTAGTCGAAAATGTTAAATAGTAGCTACTTTTGCACTTAATTGCATCATTAATTTACTGTTTCTTTGAAATAATGTTAAACAAATTTTTTGTCATGTTTTATTGATTTAAGATCATTCGCATAAATTGCTTTGTCAGTTTGAGCAATTTCTGTGAAGTTCTAGCAGATTTGTAGTCGAAAATGTTTAAAAGTAGCTACTTTTGCACTTAATTGCATCATTAATTTACTGTTTCTTTGAAATAATGTTAAACATATTTTTTGTCATGTTTTATTGATTTAAGATCATTTTCACAAATTGCTTTGTCAGTTTGAGGAATTTCTGTGAAGTTCTAGCAGATTTGTAGTCGAAAATGTTAAAAAGTAGCTACTTTTGCACTTAATTGCATCATTAATTTACTGTTTCTTTGAAATAATGTTAAACATATTTTTTGTCATGTTTTATTGATTTAAGATCATTTTCACAAATTGCTTTGTCAGTTTGAGGAATTTCTGTGAAGTTCTAGCAGATTTGTAGTCGAAAATGTTTAAAAGTAGCTACTTTTGCACTTAATTGCATCATTAATTTACTGTTTCTTTGAAATAATGTTAAACATATTTTTTGTCATGTTTTATTGATTTAAGATCATTCGCACAAATTGCTTTGTCAGTTTGAGCAATTTCTGTGAAGTTCTGGCAGATTTGTAGTCGAAAATGTTAAAAAGTAGCTACTTTTGCACTTAATTGCATCATTAATTTACTGTTTCTTTGAAATAATGTTAAACATATTTTTTGTCATGTCTTATTGATTTAAAAACATTTGCACAAATTGCTTTGTCAGTTTGAGCAATTTCTGTGAAGTTCTCGCAGATTTGTAGTCGAAAATGTTAAAAAGTAGCTACTTTTGCACTTAATTGTATCATTAATTTACTGTTTCTTTGAAATAATGTTAAACAAATTTTTTGTCATGTTTTATTGATTCAAGATCATTTGCACAAATTGCTTTGTCAGTTTGAGGAATTTCTGTGAAGTTCTAGCAGATTTGTAGTCGAAAATGTTAAAAAGTAGCTACTTTTGCACTTAATTGTATCATTAATTTACTGTTTCTTTGAAATAATGTTAAACAAATTTTTTGTCATGTTTTATTGATTCAAGATCATTTGCACAAATTGCTTTGTCAGTTTGAGGAATTTCTGTGAAGTTCTAGCAGATTTGTAGTCGAAAATGTTAAAAAGTAGCTACTTTTGCACTTAATTGCATCATTAATTTACTGTTTTTTTGAAATAAAGTTTAACAAATTTTTTGTAATGTTTTATTGATTTAAGAACATTTGCACAAATTGCTTTGTCAGTTTGAGCAATTTCTGTGAAGTTCTAGCAGATTTGTAGTCGAAAATGTTAAAAAGTAGCTACTTTTGCACTTAATTGCATCATAAATTCACTGTTTTTTTGAAATAAAGTTTAACAAATTTTTTGTAATGTTTTATTGATTTAAGAACATTTGCACAAATTGCTTTGTCAGTTTGAGCAATTTCTGTGAAGTTCTAGCAGATTTGTAGTCGAAAATGTTAAAAAGTAGCTACTTTTGCACTTAATTGCATCATAAATTCACTGTTTTTTTGAAATAAAGTTTAACAAATTTTTTGTAATGTTTTATTGATTTAAGAACATTTGCACAAATTGCTTTGTCAGTTTGAGCAATTTCTGTGAAGTTCTAGCAGATTTGTAGTCGAAAATGTTAAAAAGTAGCTACTTTTGCACTTAATTGCATCATTAATTTACTGTTTCTTTGAAATAATGTTAAACATATTTTTTGTCATGTCTTATTGATTCAAGATCATTTGCACAAATTGCTTTGTCAGTTTGAGGAATTTCTGTGAAGTTCTAGCAGATTTGTAGTCGAAAATGTTAAAAAGTAGCTACTTTTGCACTTAATTGCATCATTAATTTACTGTTTCTTTGAAATAAAGTTAAACAAATTTTTTGTCATGTTTTATTGATTTAAGATCATTTGCACAAATTGCTTTGTCAGTTTAAGCAATTTCTGTGAAGTTCTAGCAGATTTGTAGTCGAAAATGTTAAAAAGTAGCTACTTTTGCACTTAATTGCATCATTAATTTACTGTTTCTTTGAAATAATGTTAAACATATTTTTTGTCATGTCTTATTGATTTAAAAACATTTGCACAAATTGCTTTGTCAGTTTGAGCAATTTCTGTGAAGTTCTCGCAGATTTGTAGTCGAAAATGTTAAAAAGTAGCTACTTTTGCACTTAATTGCATCATAAATTCACTACATCATGCAATAATGTTATATAAAATTTTTTGTAATGTTTTATTGATTTAAGAACATTCGCACAAATTCCTTTGTCAGTTTGAGCAATTTCTGTGAAGTTCTAGCAGATTTGTAGTCGAAAATGTTAAAAAGTAGCTACTTTTGCACTTAATTGTATCATTAATTTACTGTTTCTTTGAAATAATGTTAAACAAATTTTTTGTCATGTTTTATTGATTCAAGATCATTTGCACAAATTGCTTTGTCAGTTTGAGCAATTTCTGTGAAGTTCTAGCAGATTTGTAGTCGAAAATGTTAAAAAGTAGCTACTTTTGCACTTAATTGCATCATTAATTTACTGTTTTTTTGAAATAAAGTTTAACAAATTTCTTGTAATGTTTTATTGATTTAAGAACATTTGCACAAATTGCTTTGTCAGTTTGAGCAATTTCTGTGAAGTTCTAGCAGATTTGTAGTCGAAAATGTTAAAAAGTAGCTACTTTTGCACTTAATTGCATCATTAATTTACTGTTTCTTTGAAATAATGTTAAACATATTTTTTGTCATGTCTTATTGATTTAAGATCATTCGCATAAATTGCTTTGTCAGTTTGAGGAATTTCTGTGAAGTTCTAGCAGATTTGTAGTCGAAAATGTGAAATAGTAGCTACTTTTGCACTTAATTGCATCATTAATTTACTGTTTCTTTGAAATAATGTTAAACAAATTTTTTGTCATGTTTTATTGATTTAAGATCATTCGCATAAATTGCTTTGTCAGTTTGAGCAATTTCTGTGAAGTTCTAGCAGATTTGTAGTCGAAAATGTTTAAAAGTAGCTACTTTTGCACTTAATTGCATCATTAATTTACTGTTTCTTTGAAATAATGTTAAACATATTTTTTGTCATGTTTTATTGATTTAAGATCATTTTCACAAATTGCTTTGTCAGTTTGAGGAATTTCTGTGAAGTTCTAGCAGATTTGTAGTCGAAAATGTTAAATAGTAGCTACTTTTGCACTTAATTGCATCATTAATTTACTGTTTCTTTGAAATAATGTTAAACAAATTTTTTGTCATGTTTTATTGATTTAAGATCATTCGCATAAATTGCTTTGTCAGTTTGAGCAATTTCTGTGAAGTTCTAGCAGATTTGTAGTCGAAAATGTTTAAAAGTAGCTACTTTTGCACTTAATTGCATCATTAATTTACTGTTTCTTTGAAATAATGTTAAACATATTTTTTGTCATGTTTTATTGATTTAAGATCATTTTCACAAATTGCTTTGTCAGTTTGAGGAATTTCTGTGAAGTTCTAGCAGATTTGTAGTCGAAAATGTTAAAAAGTAGCTACTTTTGCACTTAATTGCATCATTAATTTACTGTTTCTTTGAAATAATGTTAAACATATTTTTTGTCATGTTTTATTGATTTAAGATCATTTTCACAAATTGCTTTGTCAATTTGAGGAATTTCTGTGAAGTTCTAGCAGATTTGTAGTCGAAAATGTTTAAAAGTAGCTACTTTTGCACTTAATTGCATCATTAATTTACTGTTTCTTTGAAATAATGTTAAACATATTTTTTGTCATGTTTTATTGATTTAAGATCATTCGCACAAATTGCTTTGTCAGTTTGAGCAATTTCTGTGAAGTTCTGGCAGATTTGTAGTCGAAAATGTTAAAAAGTAGCTACTTTTGCACTTAATTGCATCATTAATTTACTGTTTCTTTGAAATAATGTTAAACATATTTTTTGTCATGTCTTATTGATTTAAAAACATTTGCACAAATTGCTTTGTCAGTTTGAGCAATTTCTGTGAAGTTCTCGCAGATTTGTAGTCGAAAATGTTAAAAAGTAGCTACTTTTGCACTTAATTGTATCATTAATTTACTGTTTCTTTGAAATAATGTTAAACAAATTTTTTGTCATGTTTTATTGATTCAAGATCATTTGCACAAATTGCTTTGTCAGTTTGAGGAATTTCTGTGAAGTTCTAGCAGATTTGTAGTCGAAAATGTTAAAAAGTAGCTACTTTTGCACTTAATTGTATCATTAATTTACTGTTTCTTTGAAATAATGTTAAACAAATTTTTTGTAATGTTTTATTGATTTAAGAACATTTGCACAAATTGCTTTGTCAGTTTGAGCAATTTCTGTGAAGTTCTAGCAGATTTGTAGTCGAAAATGTTAAAAAGTAGCTACTTTTGCACTTAATTGCATCATAAATTCACTGTTTTTTTGAAATAAAGTTTAACAAATTTTTTGTAATGTTTTATTGATTTAAGAACATTTGCACAAATTGCTTTGTCAGTTTGAGCAATTTCTGTGAAGTTCTAGCAGATTTGTAGTCGAAAATGTTAAAAAGTAGCTACTTTTGCACTTAATTGCATCATAAATTCACTGTTTTTTTGAAATAAAGTTTAACAAATTTTTTGTAATGTTTTATTGATTTAAGAACATTTGCACAAATTGCTTTGTCAGTTTGAGCAATTTCTGTGAAGTTCTAGCAGATTTGTAGTCGAAAATGTTAAAAAGTAGCTACTTTTGCACTTAATTGCATCATTAATTTACTGTTTCTTTGAAATAATGTTAAACATATTTTTTGTCATGTCTTATTGATTCAAGATCATTTGCACAAATTGCTTTGTCAGTTTGAGGAATTTCTGTGAAGTTCTAGCAGATTTGTAGTCGAAAATGTTAAAAAGTAGCTACTTTTGCACTTAATTGCATCATTAATTTACTGTTTCTTTGAAATAAAGTTAAACAAATTTTTTGTCATGTTTTATTGATTTAAGATCATTTGCACAAATTGCTTTGTCAGTTTGAGCAATTTCTGTGAAGTTCTAGCAGATTTGTAGTCGAAAATGTTAAAAAGTAGCTACTTTTGCACTTAATTGCATCATTAATTTACTGTTTCTTTGAAATAATGTTAAACATATTTTTTGTCATGTATTATTGATTTAAAAACATTTGCACAAATTGCTTTGTCAGTTTGAGCAATTTCTGTGAAGTTCTAGCAGATTTGTAGTCGAAAATGTTAAAAAGTAGCTACTTTTGCACTTAATTGTATCATTAATTTACTGTTTCTTTGAAATAATGTTAAACAAATTTTTTGTCATGTTTTATTGATTCAAGATCATTTGCACAAATTGCTTTGTCAGTTTGAGCAATTTCTGTGAAGTTCTAGCAGATTTGTAGTCGAAAATGTTAAAAAGTAGCTACTTTTGCACTTAATTGCATCATTAATTTACTGTTTTTTTGAAATAAAGTTTAACAAATTTCTTGTAATGTTTTATTGATTTAAGAACATTTGCACAAATTGCTTTGTCAGTTTGAGCAATTTCTGTGAAGTTCTAGCAGATTTGTAGTCGAAAATGTTAAAAAGTAGCTACTTTTGCACTTAATTGCATCATTAATTTACTGTTTCTTTGAAATAATGTTAAACATATTTTTTGTCATGTCTTATTGATTTAAAAACATTTGCACAAATTGCTTTGTCAGTTTGAGCAATTTCTGTGAAGTTCTCGCAGATTTGTAGTCGAAAATGTTAAAAAGTAGCTACTTTTGCACTTAATTGCATCATTAATTTACTGTTTCTTTGAAATAATGTTAAACATATTTTTTGTCATGTCTTATTGATTCAAGATCATTTGCACAAATTGCTTTGTCAGTTTGAGGAATTTCTGTGAAGTTCTAGCAGATTTGTAGTCGAAAATGTTAAAAAG
This sequence comes from Chironomus riparius, assembly GCA_917627325.4. Classification (NCBI taxonomy): domain Eukaryota; kingdom Metazoa; phylum Arthropoda; class Insecta; order Diptera; family Chironomidae; genus Chironomus; species Chironomus riparius. Next base: position 27,499,889 of record OU895879.1, on the reverse strand, counting down.
TAGCTACTTTTGCACTTAATTGCATCATTAATTTACTGTTTTTTTGAAATAAAGTTTAACAAATTTTTTGTAATGTTTTATTGATTTAAGAACATTTGCACAAATTGCTTTGTCAGTTTGAGCAATTTCTGTGAAGTTCTAGCAGATTTGTAGTCGAAAATGTTAAAAAGTAGCTACTTTTGCACTTAATTGCATCATTAATTTACTGTTTCTTTGAAATAATGTTAAACATATTTTTTGTCATGTCTTATTGATTTAAGATCATTTGCACAAATTGCTTTGTCAGTTTGAGCAATTTCTGTGAAGTTCTAGCAGATTTGTAGTCAAAAATGTTAAAAAGTAGCTACTTTTGCACTTAATTGCATCATTAATTTACTGTTTCTTTGAAATAATGTTAAACATATTTTTTGTCATGTCTTATTGATTCAAGATCATTTGCACAAATTGCTTTGTCAGTTTGAGGAATTTCTGTGAAGTTCTAGCAGATTTGTAGTCGAAAATGTTAAAAAGTAGCTACTTTTGCACTTAATTGCATCATTAATTTACTGTTTTTTTGAAATAAAGTTTAACAAATTTTTTGTAATGTTTTATTGATTTAAGAACATTTGCACAAATTGCTTTGTCAGTTTGAGCAATTTCTGTGAAGTTCTAGCAGATTTGTAGTCGAAAATGTTAAAAAGTAGCTACTTTTGCACTTAATTGCATCATTAATTTACTGTTTCTTTGAAATAATGTTAAACATATTTTTTGTCATGTCTTATTGATTTAAAAACATTTGCACAAATTGCTTTGTCAGTTTGAGCAATTTCTGTGAAGTTCTCGCAGATTTGTAGTCGAAAATGTTAAAAAGTAGCTACTTTTGCACTTAATTGCATCATAAATTCACTACATCATGCAATAATGTTATATAAAATTTTTTGTAATGTTTTATTGATTTAAGAACATTCGCACAAATTCCTTTGTCAGTTTGAGCAATTTCTGTGAAGTTCTAGCAGATTTGTAGTCGAAAATGTTAAAAAGTAGCTACTTTTGCAATTAATTGTATCATTAATTTACTGTTTCTTTGAAATAATGTTAAACAAATTTTTTGTCATGTTTTATTGATTCAAGATCATTTGCACAAATTGCTTTGTCAGTTTGAGCAATTTCTGTGAAGTTCTAGCAGATTTGTAGTCGAAAATGTTAAAAAGTAGCTACTTTTGCACTTAATTGTATCATTAATTTACTGTTTCTTTGAAATAATGTTAAACAAATTTTTTGTCATGTTTTATTGATTTAAGAACATTTGCACAAATTGCTTTGTCAGTTTGAGCAATTTCTGTGAAGTTCTAGCAGATTTGTAGTCGAAAATGTTAAAAAGTAGCTACTTTTGCACTTAATTGCATCATTAATTTACTGTTTTTTTGAAATAAAGTTTAACAAATTTTTTGTTATGTTTTATTGATTTAAGAACATTTGCACAAATTCCTTTGTCAGTTTGAGCAATTTCTGTGAAGTTCTAGCAGATTTGTAGTCGAAAATGTTAAAAAGTAGCTACTTTTGCACTTAATTGCATCATTAATTTACTGTTTCTTTGAAATAAAGTTAAACAAATTTTTTGTCATGTTTTATTGATTTAAGATCATTTGCACAAATTGCTTTGTCAGTTTGAGCAATTTCTGTGAAGTTCTAGCAGATTTGTAGTCGAAAATGTTAAAAAGTTGCTACTTTTGCACTTAATTGTATCATTAATTTACTGTTTCTTTGAAATAATGTTAAACAAATTTTTTGTCATGTCTTATTGATTCAAGATCATTTGCACAAATTGCTTTGTCAGTTTGAGGAATTTCTGTGAAGTTCTAGCAGATTTGTAGTCGAAAATGTTAAAAAGTAGCTACTTTTGCACTTAATTGCATCATTAATTTACTGTTTTTTTGAAATAAAGTTTAACAAATTTTTTGTAATGTTTTATTGATTTAAGAACATTTGCACAAATTGCTTTGTCAGTTTGAGCAATTTCTGTGAAGTTCTAGCAGATTTGTAGTCGAAAATGTTAAAAAGTAGCTACTTTTGCACTTAATTGCATCATTAATTTACTGTTTCTTTAAAATAATGTTAAACATATTTTTTGTCATGTCTTATTGATTTAAAAACATTTGCACAAATTGCTTTGTCAGTTTGAGCAATTTCTGTGAAGTTCTAGCAGATTTGTAGTCGAAAATGTTAAAAAGTAGCTACTTTTGCACTTAATTGTATCATTAATTTACTGTTTCTTTGAAATAATGTTAAACAAATTTTTTGTCATGTTTTATTGATTCAAGATCATTTGCACAAATTGCTTTGTCAGTTTGAGCAATTTCTGTGAAGTTCTAGCAGATTTGTAGTCGAAAATGTTAAAAAGTAGCTACTTTTGCACTTAATTGTATCATTAATTTACTGTTTCTTTGAAATAATGTTAAACAAATTTTTTGTCATGTTTTATTGATTTAAGATCATTCGCATAAATTGCTTTGTCAGTTTGAGGAATTTCTGTGAAGTTCTAGCAGATTTGTAGTCGAAAATGTTTAAAAGTAGCTACTTTTGCACTTAATTGCATCATTAATTTACTGTTTCTTTGAAATAATGTTAAACATATTTTTTGTCATGTTTTATTGATTTAAGATCATTTTCACAAATTGCTTTGTCAGTTTGAGGAATTTCTGTGAAGTTCTAGCAGATTTGTAGTCGAAAATGTTAAATAGTAGCTACTTTTGCACTTAATTGCATCATTAATTTACTGTTTCTTTGAAATAATGTTAAACAAATTTTTTGTCATGTTTTATTGATTTAAGATCATTCGCATAAATTGCTTTGTCAGTTTGAGCAATTTCTGTGAAGTTCTAGCAGATTTGTAGTCGAAAATGTTTAAAAGTAGCTACTTTTGCACTTAATTGCATCATTAATTTACTGTTTCTTTGAAATAATGTTAAACATATTTTTTGTCATGTTTTATTGATTTAAGATCATTTTCACAAATTGCTTTGTCAGTTTGAGGAATTTCTGTGAAGTTCTAGCAGATTTGTAGTCGAAAATGTTAAAAAGTAGCTACTTTTGCACTTAATTGCATCATTAATTTACTGTTTCTTTGAAATAATGTTAAACATATTTTTTGGGAGTGTTGCATAGACCGGGAAAATAATTCTGCAGAATTCTGAAGAATTCTGGTAAAAAAATTCTGATCAATTATTCTAGCAGAACAATATAACAGAATTTCCAGAATTCTCCAGAATTCTGAAAGTTTATTCTGATAATTCTGATGACATTTTTTTTTAATCTACAAAATTAAATTTTGAAGAATTCTGATTCAAGCAGAATTTTTTTGTCAGAATTCTGATCATTCCAAAATCTACTTTTTAAAAAATGTGTATCAAAAACGTGAAAATGAAAATGGAAAATAGAGAAAATAATTCTAACCACGTGGTAGCAGAATTTTCCAGAATTCTGGTCACGTCCTACCAGAACATCCAGAAATCTGTAAATACTTTTATATGTTTTGGGGCGTATCCAGCGAGCCTATAATTTTATTGAAAAAAAAAAAATATTTTAAATGCTTTAACTGGCTGTTTAGCTAACAATTTCTTTTATATTTGTTTTTAGTGACATTTAACATAATGGTTAGTTCTAAAGTAATTGATTTAGATGCTGAGGAGGTTAAGAAAAGTTCTAGAATCATTGATGGATCCGCTCGGTTTATCACTGGTTGTATTTCTGATGCCGAAGTTGCCGAGCAGAAATGCTCATATAAGGAAATTTTTCGTCGAAAACTTCGAGATGTAGTTGGTGGGCGATCAGACTTTTCCTTCAAGGATCCTCCTTGACCAAGTGGATCTAAAAAAATTGCATTTTACCCACAATGTGACCATCAAAAAGGCACTTCCAAAACAATGTCGGTCTCATTTCTTAGAGCACATCATATTATTGGAAATGCCTTGCAAGCGATATTTAAAGTTAACTGTGAATTATGTCGAGGAAAAATTGTAGAAAATAATAGGTCGAATGAACCTAATCCTGTTGAGAATAAGAATGCCAATCAAATTGACTTATTTCATCAAGTTTTCCAAACAGTTAGAGATAAATTAAATGCTGCTCTTAATACAATTGAAGAAGAATGCCGTGCCTCACCAAATCCTGTAGTTTATCTCCATGCAAACATGGCAAAATTTGGTTTAGAAACCAATATTGCTCTCATTAATTCTATAAACGCCATACAAGGTATTTAGTTTATTTTATAACAATTTTAAATTTTTTTACATCACTCATTTGTCTTGTTTTTTAATTAGTAGTTAATTCATCACTGCCATCATCTGCTGATCCATCAATCTCTCCGTTTGTCAATCGAGCAATTCCGCCGTTAGTGGATCCATCAACTTCATCTATTCAAGATGTATCATCTGCAGCGTCCACAGTCACACCAATTATATCAACTTCGCCGTCCTCATCATATTCAGTCACGACCTCTTCAGCATCCTCGTCATCTCGATTATCCTTTTCTTCCATAACACCATCATTAGTGTTTGGGTCAAGTCCATTGTCAAAAACTGATGCAAGTGCTGAAAAGTTATTAATTAAGGCTGGAGGTAACCTTATATACCAAGAAACTCCAAAATCAAGTGGAAAACGTTCAGCTCGTGCAGTACTTCTTCAAAAGTTCCAAGCATCCAATATTATAAAAAAGAATCGTCAAATTTAAGCAAACGCTCAAAATCATGAATAAAGATTTTTTTCAAAAATAATTCATTTTTGATACACATTTTTTAAAAAGTAGATTTTAGAATGATCAGAATTCTGACAAAAAAATTCTGCTTGCATCAGAATTCTTCAAAATTTAATTTTGTAGATTAAAAAAAATGTCATCAGAATTATCAGAATAAACTTTCAGAATTCTGGAGAATTCTGGAAATTCTGTTATATTGTTCTGCTAGAATAATTGATCAGAATTTTTTACCAGAATTCTTCAGAATTCTGCAGAATTATTTTCCCGGTCTATGCAACATAATCATATTTTTTGTCATGTTTTATTGATTTAAGATCATTTTCACAAATTGCTTTGTCAGTTTGAGGAATTTCTGTGAAGTTCTAGCAGATTTGTAGTCGAAAATGTTTAAAAGTAGCTACTTTTGCACTTAATTGCATCATTAATTTACTGTTTCTTTGAAATAATGTTAAACATATTTTTTGTCATGTTTTATTGATTTAAGATCATTCGCACAAATTGCTTTGTCAGTTTGAGCAATTTCTGTGAAGTTCTGGCAGATTTGTAGTCGAAAATGTTAAAAAGTAGCTACTTTTGCACTTAATTGCATCATTAATTTACTGTTTCTTTGAAATAATGTTAAACATATTTTTTGTCATGTCTTATTGATTTAAAAACATTTGCACAAATTGCTTTGTCAGTTTGAGCAATTTCTGTGAAGTTCTCGCAGATTTGTAGTCGAAAATGTTAAAAAGTAGCTACTTTTGCACTTAATTGTATCATTAATTTACTGTTTCTTTGAAATAATGTTAAACAAATTTTTTGTCATGTTTTATTGATTCAAGATCATTTGCACAAATTGCTTTGTCAGTTTGAGGAATTTCTGTGAAGTTCTAGCAGATTTGTAGTCGAAAATGTTAAAAAGTAGCTACTTTTGCACTTAATTGTATCATTAATTTACTGTTTCTTTGAAATAATGTTAAACAAATTTTTTGTCATGTTTTATTGATTCAAGATCATTTGCACAAATTGCTTTGTCAGTTTGAGGAATTTCTGTGAAGTTCTAGCAGATTTGTAGTCGAAAATGTTAAAAAGTAGCTACTTTTGCACTTAATTGCATCATTAATTTACTGTTTTTTTGAAATAAAGTTTAACAAATTTTTTGTAATGTTTTATTGATTTAAGAACATTTGCACAAATTGCTTTGTCAGTTTGAGCAATTTCTGTGAAGTTCTAGCAGATTTGTAGTCGAAAATGTTAAAAAGTAGCTACTTTTGCACTTAATTGCATCATAAATTCACTGTTTTTTTGAAATAAAGTTTAACAAATTTTTTGTAATGTTTTATTGATTTAAGAACATTTGCACAAATTGCTTTGTCAGTTTGAGCAATTTCTGTGAAGTTCTAGCAGATTTGTAGTCGAAAATGTTAAAAAGTAGCTACTTTTGCACTTAATTGCATCATTAATTTACTGTTTCTTTGAAATAATGTTAAACATATTTTTTGTCATGTCTTATTGATTCAAGATCATTTGCACAAATTGCTTTGTCAGTTTGAGGAATTTCTGTGAAGTTCTAGCAGATTTCCCGAATAGACAAAGAGCACGCTATGAGCGCGCTCAAATTTAGTGCTGAGCATGCTCGCGTGAGCGTGCTCTTTCATACGAAAAGTGATGCCACTACTTTACGCTAATGAGCACGCTTTTTGAGCATGCTCTGAGCACGTTATTTTAACAAATTTTGAGCATGCTCAAATTGTTGTGTGACATGCAACATTTTTTATGTCATATGATGTGACATTTGAGTACACTCAGTGAGTGTGCTCGTGAGTGTACTCTGAGCATGCTCACTGAGTGTACTCACATTATTTTATAATTTTCAAAAAAATTAAATTTTGAAATTATTTTTTTTTTTGATATATTTTACTGTTGGAGAGTTTTTTAATGTTCTAGAATAAATTTTGTTCATTAATAATCTGAAAAAAACACTTAAGAAAATTTTGGATTTTACCTGGATTCGAACTTACGACCGCTCTGTTGCTAAGACCATTACCATAACCATTACACCACTGCTGCAATTTACCTTTATAATTTATTATGGCAAAAACTCATATATAAACTATAACAAAGTTAAATACTTCGAAATTGATCTCAAAATGTTTTTAAACAATGTTTATAGTTAAAAAGTAGATAACTATATATAATTCTAGAAACTTTGACTTGTGAAGTATATACAAAATCATGAGCATACTCAGAGTATGCTCAATATTTGTGCTCTTGAGCACGCTCAATAAAATGTGAAATCTTTAAAAAAAAATGTTTTTTTAGAGTACATTCACAATGTGCTCACGAGTATGCTTAAGAGTGAGCATGCTTAAATTTGAGAATTGAGTATGCTCATGAGCATGCTCAATAAAATGTGAAATATTATAAAAATTGTTTTTTTTTTGTGAGCATATTCACAATGTGCTCACGAGTATGCTTAAGAGTGTACTCAAGTGAGCATGCTTAAGTTTGGTAATTGAGTATGCTCATGAGCATGCTCTCGAGAATGAGTATGCTCTCGAGCATGCTCAATAAAATGAAAAATTTAAAAAAATTGATTTTTTTGTGAGCATATTCACAATGTGCTCACGAGTATGCTTAAGAGTGTACTCAAGTGAGCATGCTTAGATTTAGGAATTGAGTATGCTCTCGAGCATGCTCAATAAAATAAAAAATTTCAAAAAATTTGTTTTTTTGTGAGCATATTCACAATGTGCTCACAAGCATGTTCAACTGAGTGTGCTCAGGTGAGCACGTTAAGTGATGATTTTGAGCATGCTCATTAACGTGCTCACAAAAGTGAGCACGCTCTTTGTCTATTCGGGTTTGTAGTCGAAAATGTTAAAAAGTAGCTACTTTTGCACTTAATTGCATCATTAATTTACTGTTTCTTTGAAATAAAGTTAAACAAATTTTTTGTCATGTTTTATTGATTTAAGATCATTTGCACAAATTGCTTTGTCAGTTTGAGCAATTTCTGTGAAGTTCTAGCAGATTTGTAGTCGAAAATGTTAAAAAGTAGCTACTTTTGCACTTAATTGCATCATTAATTTACTGTTTCTTTGAAATAATGTTAAACATATTTTTTGTCATGTCTTATTGATTTAAAAACATTTGCACAAATTGCTTTGTCAGTTTGAGCAATTTCTGTGAAGTTCTCGCAGATTTGTAGTCGAAAATGTTAAAAAGTAGCTACTTTTGCACTTAATTGCATCATAAATTCACTACATCATGCAATAATGTTATATAAAATTTTTTGTAATGTTTTATTGATTTAAGAACATTCGCACAAATTGCTTTGTCAGTTTGAGCAATTTCTGTGAAGTTCTAGCAGATTTGTAGTCGAAAATGTTAAAAAGTAGCTACTTTTGCACTTAATTGCATCATTAATTTACTGTTTCTTTGAAATAATGTTAAACATATTTTTTGTCATGTCTTATTGATTTAAAAACATTTGCACAAATTGCTTTGTCAGTTTGAGCAATTTCTGTGAAGTTCTCGCAGATTTGTAGTCGAAAATGTTAAAAAGTAGCTACTTTTGCACTTAATTGCATCATTAATTTACTGTTTCTTTGAAATAATGTTAAACATATTTTTTGTCATGTCTTATTGATTCAAGATCATTTGCACAAATTGCTTTGTCAGTTTGAGGAATTTCTGTGAAGTTCTAGCAGATTTGTAGTCGAAAATGTTAAAAAGTAGCTACTTTTGCACTTAATTGCATCATTAAATTACTGTTTTTTTGAAATAAAGTTTAACAAATTTTTTGTAATGTTTTATTGATTTAAGAACATTTGCACAAATTGCTTTGTCAGTTTGAGCAATTTCTGTGAAGTTCTAGCAGATTTGTAGTCGAAAATGTTAAAAAGTAGCTACTTTTGCACTTAATTGCATCATTAATTTACTGTTTCTTTGAAATAATGTTAAACATATTTTTTGTCATGTCTTATTGATTTAAGATCATTTGCACAAATTGCTTTGTCAGTTTGAGCAATTTCTGTGAAGTTCTAGCAGATTTGTAGTCAAAAATGTTAAAAAGTAGCTACTTTTGCACTTAATTGCATCATTAATTTACTGTTTCTTTGAAATAATGTTAAACATATTTTTTGTCATGTCTTATTGATTCAAGATCATTTGCACAAATTGCTTTGTCAGTTTGAGGAATTTCTGTGAAGTTCTAGCAGATTTGTAGTCGAAAATGTTAAAAAGTAGCTACTTTTGCACTTAATTGCATCATTAATTTACTGTTTTTTTGAAATAAAGTTTAACAAATTTTTTGTAATGTTTTATTGATTTAAGAACATTTGCACAAATTGCTTTGTCAGTTTGAGCAATTTCTGTGAAGTTCTAGCAGATTTGTAGTCGAAAATGTTAAAAAGTAGCTACTTTTGCACTTAATTGCATCATTAATTTACTGTTTCTTTGAAATAATGTTAAACATATTTTTTGTCATGTCTTATTGATTTAAAAACATTTGCACAAATTGCTTTGTCAGTTTGAGCAATTTCTGTGAAGTTCTCGCAGATTTGTAGTCGAAAATGTTAAAAAGTAGCTACTTTTGCACTTAATTGCATCATAAATTCACTACATCATGCAATAATGTTATATAAAATTTTTTGTAATGTTTTATTGATTTAAGAACATTCGCACAAATTCCTTTGTCAGTTTGAGCAATTTCTGTGAAGTTCTAGCAGATTTGTAGTCGAAAATGTTAAAAAGTAGCTACTTTTGCAATTAATTGTATCATTAATTTACTGTTTCTTTGAAATAATGTTAAACAAATTTTTTGTCATGTTTTATTGATTCAAGATCATTTGCACAAATTGCTTTGTCAGTTTGAGCAATTTCTGTGAAGTTCTAGCAGATTTGTAGTCGAAAATGTTAAAAAGTAGCTACTTTTGCACTTAATTGTATCATTAATTTACTGTTTCTTTGAAATAATGTTAAACAAATTTTTTGTCATGTTTTATTGATTTAAGAACATTTGCACAAATTGCTTTGTCAGTTTGAGCAATTTCTGTGAAGTTCTAGCAGATTTGTAGTCGAAAATGTTAAAAAGTAGCTACTTTTGCACTTAATTGCATCATTAATTTACTGTTTTTTTGAAATAAAGTTTAACAAATTTTTTGTTATGTTTTATTGATTTAAGAACATTTGCACAAATTCCTTTGTCAGTTTGAGCAATTTCTGTGAAGTTCTAGCAGATTTGTAGTCGAAAATGTTAAAAAGTAGCTACTTTTGCACTTAATTGCATCATTAATTTACTGTTTCTTTGAAATAAAGTTAAACAAATTTTTTGTCATGTTTTATTGATTTAAGATCATTTGCACAAATTGCTTTGTCAGTTTGAGCAATTTCTGTGAAGTTCTAGCAGATTTGTAGTCGAAAATGTTAAAAAGTAGCTACTTTTGCACTTAATTGTATCATTAATTTACTGTTTCTTTGAAATAATGTTAAACAAATTTTTTGTCATGTCTTATTGATTCAAGATCATTTGCACAAATTGCTTTGTCAGTTTGAGGAATTTCTGTGAAGTTCTAGCAGATTTGTAGTCGAAAATGTTAAAAAGTAGCTACTTTTGCACTTAATTGCATCATTAATTTACTGTTTTTTTGAAATAAAGTTTAACAAATTTTTTGTAATGTTTTATTGATTTAAGAACATTTGCACAAATTGCTTTGTCAGTTTGAGCAATTTCTGTGAAGTTCTAGCAGATTTGTAGTCGAAAATGTTAAAAAGTAGCTACTTTTGCACTTAATTGCATCATTAATTTACTGTTTCTTTAAAATAATGTTAAACATATTTTTTGTCATGTCTTATTGATTTAAAAACATTTGCACAAATTGCTTTGTCAGTTTGAGCAATTTCTGTGAAGTTCTAGCAGATTTGTAGTCGAAAATGTTAAAAAGTAGCTACTTTTGCACTTAATTGTATCATTAATTTACTGTTTCTTTGAAATAATGTTAAACAAATTTTTTGTCATGTTTTATTGATTCAAGATCATTTGCACAAATTGCTTTGTCAGTTTGAGCAATTTCTGTGAAGTTCTAGCAGATTTGTAGTCGAAAATGTTAAAAAGTAGCTACTTTTGCACTTAATTGTATCATTAATTTACTGTTTCTTTGAAATAATGTTAAACAAATTTTTTGTCATGTTTTATTGATTCAAGATCATTTGCACAAATTGCTTTGTCAGTTTGAGCAATTTCTGTGAAGTTCTAGCAGATTTGTAGTCGAAAATGTTAAAAAGTAGCTACTTTTGCACTTAATTGCATCATTAATTTACTGTTTTTTTGAAATAAAGTTTAACAAATTTTTTGTAATGTTTTATTGATTTAAGAACATTTGCACAAATTGCTTTGTCAGTTTGAGCAATTTCTGTGAAGTTCTAGCAGATTTGTAGTCGAAAATGTTAAAAAGTAGCTACTTTTGCACTTAATTGTATCATTAATTTACTGTTTCTTTGAAATAATGTTAAACAAATTTTTTGTCATGTTTTATTGATTCAAGATCATTTGCACAAATTGCTTTGTCAGTTTGAGCAATTTCTGTGAAGTTCTAGCAGATTTGTAGTCGAAAATGTTAAAAAGTAGCTACTTTTGCACTTAATTGTATCATTAATTTACTGTTTCTTTGAAATAATGTTAAACAAATTTTTTGTCATGTTTTATTGATTCAAGATCATTTGCACAAATTGCTTTGTCAGTTTGAGCAATTTCTGTGAAGTTCTAGCAGATTTGTAGTCGAAAATGTTAAAAGTAGCTACTTTTGCACTTAATTGCATCATTAATTTACTGTTTCTTTGAAATAAAGTTAAACAAATTTTTTGTCATGTTTTATTGATTTAAGATCATTTGCACAAATTGCTTTGTCAGTTTGAGCAATTTCTGTGAAGTTCTGGCAGATTTGTAGTCGAAAATGTTAAAAAGTAGCTACTTTTGCACTTAATTGCATCATTAATTTACTGTTTCTTTGAAATAATGTTAAACATATTTTTTGTCATGTTTTATTGATTTAAGATCATTCGCACAAATTGCTTTGTCAGTTTGAGCAATTTCTGTGAAGTTCTAGCAGATTTGTAGTCGAAAATGTTAAAAAGTAGCTACTTTTTAACTTAATTGCATCATTAACTTACTGTTTCTTTGAAATAATGTTAAACATATTTTTTGTCATGTTTTATTGATTTAAGAACATTCGCACAAATTGCTTTGTCAGTTTGAGCAATTTCTGTGAAGTTCTAGCAGATTTGTAGTCGAAAATGTTAAAAAGTAGCTACTTTTGCACTAATTGCATCATTAATTTACTGTTTCTTTGAAATAATGTTAAACATATTTTTTGTCATGTTTTATTGATTTAAGAACATTCGCACAAATTGCTTTGTCAGTTTGAGCAATTTCTGTGAAGTTCTAGCAGATTTGTAGTCGAAAATGTTAAAAAGTAGCTACTTTTGCACTTAATTGCATCATTAATTTACTGTTTCTTTGAAATAAAGTTAAACAAATTTTTTGTCATGTTTTATTGATTTAAGATCATTTGCACAAATTGCTTTGTCAGTTTGAGCAATTTCTGTGAAGTTCTGGCAGATTTGTAGTCGAAAATGTTAAAAAGTAGCTACTTTTGCACTTAATTGCATCATTAATTTACTGTTTCTTTGAAATAATGTTAAACATATTTTTTGTCATGTTTTATTGATTTAAGATCATTCGCACAAATTGCTTTGTCAGTTTGAGCAATTTCTGTGAAGTTCTAGCAGATTTGTAGTCGAAAATGTTAAAAAGTAGCTACTTTTTAACTTAATTGCATCATTAACTTACTGTTTCTTTGAAATAATGTTAAACATATTTTTTGTCATGTTTTATTGATTTAAGAACATTCGCACAAATTGCTTTGTCAGTTTGAGCAATTTCTGTGAAGTTCTAGCAGATTTGTAGTCGAAAATGTTAAAAAGTAGCTACTTTTGCACTAATTGCATCATTAATTTACTGTTTCTTTGAAATAATGTTAAACATATTTTTTGTCATGTTTTATTGATTTAAGAACATTCGCACAAATTGCTTTGTCAGTTTGAGCAATTTCTGTGAAGTTCTAGCAGATTTGTAGTCGAAAATGTTAAAAAGTAGCTACTTTTGCACTTAATTGCATCATTAATTTACTGTTTCTTTGAAATAATGTTAAACATATTTTTTGTCATGTTTTATTGATTTAAGATCATTCGCACAAATTTGCTTTGTCAGTTTGAGGAATTTCTGTGAAGTTCTAGCAGATTTGTAGTCGAAAATGTTAAAAACTAGCTACTTTTGCACTTAATTGCATCATTAATTTACTGTTTCTTTGAAATAATGTTAAACATATTTTTTGTCATGTTTTATTGATTTAAGATCATTCGCACAAATTGCTTTGTCAGTTTGAGGAATTTCTGTGAAGTTCTAGCAGATTTGTAGTCGAAAATGTTAAAAAGTAGCTACTTTTGCACTTAATTGCATCATTAACCCGAATAGACAAAGAGCGTGCTCACTTTTGTGAGCACGTTGATGAGCATGCTTAAAATCATCATTTAACGTGCTCACCCGAGCACACTCAGTTGAACATGCTTGTGAGCACATTGTGAATATGCTCACAAAAAAAACAAATTTTTTGAAATTTTTTATTTTATTGAGCATGCTCTAGAGCATACTCAATTCCTAAATCTAAGCATGCTCACTTGAGTACACTCTTAAGCATACTCGTGAGCACATTGTGAATATGCTCACAAAAAAATCAATATTTTTAAATTTTTTATTTTATTGAGCATGCTCGAGAGCATACTCATTCTCGAGAGCATGCTCATGAGCATACTCAATTACCAAACTTAAGCATGCTCACTTGAGTACACTCTTAAGCATACTCGTGAGCACATTGTGAATATGCTCACAAAAAAAACAATTTTTATAATATTTCAAATTTTATTGAGCATGCTCATGAGCACACTCAATTTTCAAATTTAAGCATGCTCACTCTTAAGCATACTCGTGAGCACATTGTGAATGTGCTCTAAAAAACATTTTTTTTTTAAGATTTCACATTTTATTGAGCGTGCTCAAGAGCACATATATTGAGCTTACTCTGAGTATGCTCATGATTTTGTATATACTTCACAAGGCAAAGTTTCTAGAATTATATATAGTTATCTACTTTTTAACTATAAACATTGTTTAAAAACATTTTGAGATCAATTTCGAAGTATTTAACTTTGTTATAGTTTATATATGAGTTTTTGCCATAATAAGTTATTAAGGTAAATTGCAGCAGTGGTGTAATGATTATGGTAACGGTCTTAGCAACAGAGCGGTCGTGAGTTCGAATCCAGGTAAAATCCAAAATTTTCTTAAGTGTCTTTTTCAGATTATTAATGAACAAAATTTATTCTAGAACATTAAAAAACCTTACAATAGTAAAATATATAAAAAAAATAATTTCAAAATTTAATTTTTTTGAAAATTATAAAATAATGTGAGTACACTCAGTGAGCATGCTCAGAGTACACCCACGAGCACACTCACTGAGTGTACTCAAATGTCACATCATGTGACATAAAAAATGTTGCATGTCACACAACAATTTGAGCATGCTCAAAATTTGTTAAAATAACGTGCTCAGAGCATGCTCAAAAAGCGTGCTCATTAGCGTAAAGTAGTGGCATCACTTTTCGTATGAAAGAGCACGCTCACGCGAGCATGCTCAGCACTAAATTTGAGCGCGCTCATAGCGTGCTCTTTGTCTATTCGGGTAATTTACTGTTTCTTTGAAATAATGTTAAACATATTTTTTGTCATGTTTTATTGATTTAAGATCATTTTCACAAATTGCTTTGTCAGTTTGAGGAATTTCTGTGAAGTTCTAGCAGATTTGTAGTCGAAAATGTTAAAAAGTAGCTACTTTTGCACTTAATTGCATCATTAATTTACTGTTTCTTTGAAATAATGTTAAACATATTTTTTGTCATGTCTTTTTGATTTAAAAACATTTGCACAAATTGCTTTGTCAGTTTGAGGAATTTCTGTGAAGTTCTAGCAGATTTGTAGTCGAAAATGTTAAAAAGTAGCTCCTTTTGCACTTAATTGCATCATTAATTTACTGTTACTTTGAAATAATGTTAAACAAATTTTTCGTCATGTTTTATTGATTTAAGATCATTTGCACAAATTGCTTTGTCAGTTTGAGCAATTTCTGTGAAGTTCTGGCAGATTTGTAGTCGAAAATGTTAAAAAGTAGCTACTTTTGCACTTAATTGCATCATTAATTTACTGTTTCTTTGAAATAATGTAAAACAAATTTTTTGTCATGTTTTATTGATTTAAGATCATTCGCACAAATTGCTTTGTCAGTTTGAGGAATTTCTGTGAAGTTCTAGCAGATTTGTAGTCGAAAATGTTAAAAAGTAGCTACTTTTGCACTTAATTGTATCATTAATTTACTGTTTCTTTGAAATAATGTTAAACAAATTTTTTGTCGTGTTTTATTGATTTAGGATCATTTGCACAAATTGCTTTGTCAGTTTGAGCAATTTCTGTGAAGTTCTAGCAGATTTGTAGTCGAAAATGTTAAAAAGTAGCTACTTTTGCACTTAATTGCATCATTAATTTACTGTTTCTTTGAAATAATGTAAAACAAATTTTTTGTCATGTTTTATTGATTTAAGATCATTCGCACAAATTGCTTTGTCAGTTTGAGGAATTTCTGTGAAGTTCTAGCAGATTTGTAGTCGAAAATGTTAAAAAGTAGCTACTTTTGCACTTAATTGTATCATTAATTTACTGTTTCTTTGAAATAATGTTAAACAAATTTTTTGTCGTGTTTTATTGATTTAGGATCATTTGCACAAATTGCTTTGTCAGTTTGAGCAATTTCTGTGAAGTTCTAGCAGATTTGTAGTCGAAAATGTTAAAAAGTAGCTACTTTTGCACTTAATTGCATCATTAATTTACTGTTTCTTTGAAATAATGTTAAACAAATTTTTTGTAATGTTTTATTGATTTAAGATCATTCGCACAAATTGCTTTGTCAGTTTGAGGAATTTCTGGAAAGTTCTAGCAGATTTGTAGTCGAAAATGTTAAAAAGTAGCTACTTTTGCACTTAATTGCATCATTAATTTACTGTTTCTTTGAAATAATGTTAAACATATTTTTTGTCATGTTTTATTGATTTAAGATCATTTGCACAAATCGCTTTGTCAGTTTGAGCAATTTCTGTGAAGTTCTGGCAGATTTGTAGTCGAAAATGTTAAAAAGTAGCTACTTTTGCACTTAATTGCATCATTAATTTACTGTTTCTTTGAAATAATGTAAAACAAATTTTTTGTCATGTTTTATTGATTTAAGATCATTTGCACAAATTGCTTTGTCAGTTTGAGGAATTTCTGTGAAGTTCTAGCAGATTTGTAGTCGAAAATGTTAAATAGTAGCTACTTTTGCACTTAATTGCATCATTAATTTACTGTTTCTTTGAAATAATGTTAAACATATTTTTTGTCATGTTTTATTGATTTAAGATCATTTTCACAAATTGCTTTGTCAGTTTGAGGAATTTCTGTGAAGTTCTAGCAGATTTGTAGTCGAAAATGTTAAATAGTAGCTACTTTTGCACTTAATTGCATCATTAATTTACTGTTTCTTTGAAATAATGTTAAACAAATTTTTTGTCATGTTTTATTGATTTAAGATCATTCGCATAAATTGCTTTGTCAGTTTGAGCAATTTCTGTGAAGTTCTAGCAGATTTGTAGTCGAAAATGTTTAAAAGTAGCTACTTTTGCACTTAATTGCATCATTAATTTACTGTTTCTTTGAAATAATGTTAAACATATTTTTTGTCATGTTTATTGATTTAAGATCATTTTCACAAATTGCTTTGTCAGTTTGAGGAATTTCTGTGAAGTTCTAGCAGATTTGTAGTCGAAAATGTTAAAAAGTAGCTACTTTTGCACTTAATTGCATCATTAATTTACTGTTTCTTTGAAATAATGTTAAACATATTTTTTGTCATGTTTTATTGATTTAAGATCATTTTCACAAATTGCTTTGTCAGTTTGAGGAATTTCTGTGAAGTTCTAGCAGATTTGTAGTCGAAAATGTTAAAAAGTAGCTACTTTTGCACTTAATTGCATCATTAATTTACTGTTTCTTTGAAATAATGTTAAACATATTTTTTGTCATGTCTTATTGATTTAAAAACATTTGCACAAATTGCTTTGTCAGTTTGAGCAATTTCTGTGAAGTTCTCGCAGATTTGTAGTCGAAAATGTTAAAAAGTAGCTACTTTTGTACTTAATTGTATCATTAATTTACTGTTTCTTTGAAATAATGTTAAACAAATTTTTTGTCATGTTTTATTGATTCAAGATCATTTGCACAAATTGCTTTGTCAGTTTGAACAATTTCTGTGAAGTTCTAGCAGATTTGTAGTCGAAAATGTTAAAAAGTAGCTACTTTTGCACTTAATTGCATCATTAATTTACTGTTTTTTTGAAATAAAGTTTAACAAATTTTTTGTAATGTTTTATTGATTTAAGAACATTTGCACAAATTGCTTTGTCAGTTTGAGCAATTTCTGTGAAGTTCTAGCAGATTTGTAGTCGAAAATGTTAAAAAGTAGCTACTTTTGCACTTAATTGCATCATTAATTTACTGTTTTTTTGAAATAAAGTTTAACAAATTTTTTGTAATGTTTTATTGATTTAAGAACATTTGCACAAATTGCTTTGTCAGTTTGAGCAATTTCTGTGAAGTTCTAGCAGATTTGTAGTCGAAAATGTTAAAAAGTAGCTACTTTTGCACTTAATTGTATCATTAATTTACTGTTTCTTTGAAATAATGTTAAACATATTTTTTGTCATGTTTTATTGATTTAAGAACATTCGCACAAATTGCTTTGTCAGTTTGAGCAATTTCTGTGAAGTTCTGGCAGATTTGTAGTCGAAAATGTTAAAAAGTAGCTACTTTTGCACTTAATTGCATCATTAATTTACTGTTTCTTTTAAATAATGTTAAACAAATTTTTTGTCATGTTTTATTGATTTAAGATCATTCGCATAAATTGCTTTGTCAGTTTGAGCAATTTCTGTGAAGTTCTGGCAGATTTGTAGTCGAAAATGTTAAAAAGTAGCTACTTTTGCACTTAATTGCATCATTAATTTACTGTTTCTTTGAAATAATGTTAAACATATTTTTTGTCATGTTTTATTGATTCATGATCATTCGCACAAATTGCTTTGTCAGTTTGAGGAATTTCTGTGAAGTTCTAGCAGATTTGTAGTCGAAAATGTTAAAAAGTAGCTACTTTTGCACTTAATTGCATCATTAATTTACTGTTTCTTTGAAATAATGTTAAACATATTTTTTGTCATGTTTTATTGATTTAAGATCATTTTCACAAATTGCTTTGTCAGTTTGAGCAATTTCTATGAAGTTCTGGCAGATTTGTAGTCGAAAATGTGAAATAATAGCTACTTTTGCACTTAATTGCATCATTAATTTACTGTTTCTTTGAAATAATGTTAAACATATTTTTTGTCATGTCTTTTTGATTTAAAAACATTTGCACAAATTGCTTTGTCAGTTTGAGGAATTTCTGTGAAGTTCTAGCAGATTTGTAGTCGAAAATGTTAAAAAGTAGCTACTTTTGCACTTAATTGCATCATTAATTTACTGTTTCTTTGAAATAAAGTTAAACAAATTTTTTGTCATGTTTTATTGATTTAAGATCATTTGCACAAATTGCTTTGTCAGTTTGAGCAATTTCTGTGAAGTTCTGGCAGATTTGTAGTCGAAAATGTGAAATAATAGCTACTTTTGCACTTAATTGCATCATTAATTTACTGTTTCTTTGAAATAATGTTAAACAAATTTTTTGTAATGTTTTATTGATTTAA
The DNA here is from genome assembly GCA_917627325.4 of Chironomus riparius. Classification (NCBI taxonomy): domain Eukaryota; kingdom Metazoa; phylum Arthropoda; class Insecta; order Diptera; family Chironomidae; genus Chironomus; species Chironomus riparius. Next base: position 27,481,231 of record OU895879.1, on the reverse strand, counting down.
GAACATTCGCACAAATTGCTTTGTCAGTTTGAGCAATTTCTGTGAAGTTCTAGCAGATTTGTAGTCGAAAATGTTAAAAAGTAGCTACTTTTGCACTTAATTGCATCATTAATTTACTGTTTCTTTGAAATAATGTTAAACATATTTTTTGTCATGTTTTATTGATTTAAGATCATTCGCACAAATTGCTTTGTCAGTTTGAGGAATTTCTGTGAAGTTCTAGCAGATTTGTAGTCGAAAATGTTAAAAAGTAGCTACTTTTGCACTTAATTGCATCATTAATTTACTGTTTCTTTGAAATAATGTTAAACATATTTTTTGTCATGTTTTATTGATTTAAGATCATTCGCACAAATTGCTTTGTCAGTTTGAGCAATTTCTGTGAAGTTCTAGCAGATTTATAGTCAAAAATGTTAAAAAGTAGCTACTTTTGCACTTAATTGCATCATTAATTTACTGTTTCTTTGAAATAATGTTAAACATATTTTTTGTCATGTTTTATTGATTTAAGATCATTCGCACAAATTGCTTTGTCAGTTTGAGGAATTTCTGTGAAGTTCTAGCAGATTTGTAGTCGAAAATGTTAAAAAGTAGCTACTTTTGCACTTAATTGCATCATTAATTTACTGTTTCTTTGAAATAATGTTAAACATATTTTTTGTCATGTTTTATTGATTTAAGATCATTCGCACAAATTGCTTTGTCAGTTTGAGCAATTTCTGTGAAGTTCTAGCAGATTTATAGTCAAAAATGTTAAAAAGTAGCTACTTTTGCACTTAATTGCATCATTAATTTACTGTTTCTTTGAAATAATGTTAAACATATTTTTTGTCATGTTTTATTGATTTAAGATCATTCGCACAAATTGCTTTGTCAGTTTGAGGAATTTCTGTGAATTTCTAGCAGATTTATAGTCGAAAATGTTAAAAAGTAGCTACTTTTGCACTTAATTGCATCATTAATTTACTGTTTCTTTGAAATAATGTTAAACATATTTTTTGTCATGTTTTATTGATTTAAGATCATTCGCACAAATTGCTTTGTCAGTTTGAGGAATTTCTGTGAAGTTCTAGCAGATTTGTAGTCGAAAATGTTAAAAAGTAGCTACTTTTGCACTTAATTGCATCATTAATTTACTGTTTCTTTGAAATAATGTTAAACATATTTTTTGTCATGTTTTATTGATTTAAGATCATTTTCACAAATTGCTTTGTCAGTTTGAGGAATTTCTGTGAAGTTCTAGCAGATTTGTAGTCGAAAATGTTAAAAAGTAGCTACTTTTGCACTTAATTGCATCATTAATTTACTGTTTCTTTGAAATAATGTTAAACAAATTTTTTGTCATGTTTTATTGATTTAAGATCATTCGCATAAATTGCTTTGTCAGTTTGAGCAATTTCTGTGAAGTTCTAGCAGATTTGTAGTCGAAAATGATTAAAAGTAGCTACTTTTGCACTTAATTGCATCATTAATTTACTGTTTCTTTGAAATAATGTTAAACATATTTTTTGTCATGTTTTATTGATTTAAGATCATTTTCACAAATTGCTTTGTCAGTTTGAGCAATTTCTGTGAAGTTCTAGCAGATTTGTAGTCGAAAATGTTAAAAAGTAGCTACTTTTGCACTTAATTGCATCATTAATTTACTGTTTCTTTGAAATAATGTTAAACATATTTTTTGTCATGTTTTATTGATTTAAGATCATTTTCACAAATTGCTTTGTCAGTTTGAGCAATTTCTGTGAAGTTCTAGCAGATTTGTAGTCGAAAATGTTAAAAAGTAGCTACTTTTGCACTTAATTGCATCATTAATTTACTGTTTCTTTGAAATAATGTTAAACATATTTTTTGTCATGTCTTTTTGATTTAAAAACATTTGCACAAATTGCTTTGTCAGTTTGAGCAATTTCTGTGAAGTTCTGGCAGATTTGTAGTCGAAAATGTTAAAAAGTAGCTACTTTTGCACTTAATTGCATCATTAATTTACTGTTTCTTTGAAATAATGTTAAACAAATTTTTCGTCATGTTTTATTGATTTAAGATCATTTGCACAAATTGCTTTGTCAGTTTGAGCAATTTCTGTGAAGTTCTGGCAGATTTGTAGTCGAAAATGTTAAAAAGTAGCTACTTTTGCACTTAATTGCATCATTAATTTACTGTTTCTTTGAAATAATGTAAAACAAATTTTTTGTCATGTTTTATTGATTTAAAAACATTTGCACAAATTGCTTTGTCAGTTTGAGCAATTTCTGTGAAGTTCTAGCAGATTTGTAGTCGAAAATGTTAAAAAGTAGCTACTTTTGCACTTAATTGTATCATTAATTTACTGTTTCTTTGAAATAATGTTAAACAAATTTTTTGTCGTGTTTTATTGATTTAGGATCATTTGCACAAATTGCTTTGTCAGTTTGAGCAATTTCTGTGAAGTTCTAGCAGATTTGTAGTCGAAAATGTTAATATTTGTAATGTTTTATTGATTTAAGAACATTCGCACAAATTGCTTTGTCAGTTTGAGCAATTTATGTGAAGTTCTAGCAGATTTGTAGTCGAAAATGTTAAAAAGTAGCTACTTTTGCACTTAATTGTATCATTAATTTACTGTTTCTTTGAAATAATGTTAAACAAATTTTTCGTCATGTTTTATTGATTTAAGATCATTTGCACAAATTGCTTTGTCAGTTTGAGCAATTTCTGTGAAGTTCTAGCAGATTTGTAGTCGAAAATGTTAAAAAGTAGCTACTTTTGCACTTAATTGTATCATTAATTTACTGTTTCTTTGAAATAATGTTAAACAAATTTTTTGTAATGTTTTATTGATTTAAGAACATTCGCACAAATTGCTTTGTCAGTTTGAGCATTTTCTGTGAAGTTCTAGCAGATTTGTAGTCGAAAATGTTAAAAAGTAGCTACTTTTGCACTTAATTGTATCATTAATTTACTGTTTCTTTGAAATAATGTTAAACAAATTTTTTGTAATGTTTTATTGATTTAAGAACATTCGCACAAATTGCTTTGTCAGTTTGAGCAATTTCTGTGAAGTTCTAGCAGATTTGTAGTCGAAAATGTTAAAAAGTAGCTACTTTTGCACTTAATTGTATCATTAATTTACTGTTTCTTTGAAATAATGTTAAACAAATTTTTTGTAATGTTTTATTGATTTAAGAACATTCGCACAAATTGCTTTGTCAGTTTGAGCAATTTCTGTGAAGTTCTAGCAGATTTGTAGTCGAAAATGTTAAAATGTTAAAAAGTAGCTACTTTTGCACTTAATTGTATCATTAATTTACTGTTTCTTTGAAATAATGTTAAACAAATTTTTTGTAATGTTTTATTGATTTAAGAACATTCGCACAAATTGCTTTGTCAGTTTGAGCAATTTCTGTGAAGTTCTAGCAGATTTGTAGTCGAAAAATGTTAAAAAGTAGCTACTTTTGCACTTAATTGTATCATTAATTTACTGTTTTTTGAAATAATGTTAAACAAATTTTTTGTCGTGTTTTATTGATTTAAGATCATTTTGCACAAATTGCTTTGTCAGTTTGAGCAATTTCTGTGAAGTTCTAGCAGATTTGTATTCGAAAATGTTAAAAAGTAGCTACTTTTGCACTTAATTGTATCATTAATTTACTGTTTCTTTGAAATAATGTTAAACAAATTTTTTGTAATGGTTTTATTGATTTAAGAACATTCGCACAAATTGCTTTGTCAGTTTGAGCAATTTCTGTGAAGTTCTAGCAGATTTGTAGTCGAAAATGTTAAAAAGTAGCTACTTTTGCACTTAATTGCATCATTAATTTACTGTTTCTTTGAAATAATGTTAAACAAATTTTTCGTCATGTTTTATTGATTTAAGATCATTTGCACAAATTGCTTTGTCAGTTTTGAGCAATTTCTGTGAAGTTCTAGCAGATTTGTAGTCGAAAATGTTAAAAAGTAGCTACTTTTGCACTTAATTGCATCATTAATTTACTGTTTCTTTGAAATAATGTTAAACATATTTTTTGTCATGTTTTATTGATTTAAGATCATTCGCACAAATTGCTTTGTCAGTTTGAGGAATTCTGTGAAGTTCTAGCAGATTTGTAGTCGAAAATGTTAAAAAGTAGCTACTTTTGCACTTAATTGCATCATTAATTTACTGTTTCTTTGAAATAATGTTAAACATATTTTTTGTCATGTTTTTATTGATTTAAGATCATTCGCACAAATTGCTTTGTCAGTTTGAGCAATTTCTGTGAAGTTCTAGCAGATTTATAGTCAAAAATGTTAAAAAGTAGCTACTTTTGCACTTAATTGCATCATTAATTTTACTGTTTCTTTGAAATAATGTTAAACATATTTTTTGTCATGTTTTATTGATTTAAGATCATTCGCACAAATTGCTTTGTCAGTTTGAGGAATTTCTGTGAATTTCTAGCAGATTATAGTCGAAAATGTTAAAAAGTAGCTACTTTTGCACTTAATTGCATCATTAATTTACTGTTTCTTTGAAATAATGTTAAACAAATTTTTTGTCATGTTTTATTGATTTAAGATCATTTGCACAAATTTGCTTTGTCAGTTAGAGGAATTTCTGTGAAGTTCTAGCAGATTTGTAGTCGAAAATGTTAAAAAGTAGCTACTTTTGCACTACGTTGCAACATAAATTCACTGCATCATGCAATAATGTTATATAAAATTTTTTGTAATGTTTTATTGATTTAAGAACATTCGCACAAATTGCTTTGTCAGTTTGAGGAATTTCTGTGAAGTTCTAGCAGATTTGTAGTCGAAAATGTTAAAAAGTAGCTACTTTTGCACTTAATTGCATCATTAATTTACTGTTTCTTTGAAATAAAGTTAAACAAATTTTTTGTAATGTTTTATTGATTTAAGAACATTTGCACAAATTGCTTTAGTTTGAGCAATTTCTGTGATGTTCTGGCAGATTTGTATTCGAAAATGTGAAAAAGTATCTACTTTTGCACTTAATTGCATCATTAATTTACTGTTTCTTTGAAATAATGTAAAACAAATTTTTTGTCGTGTTTTATTGATTTAGGATCATTTGCACAAATTGCTTTGTCAGTTTGAGGAATTTCTGTGAAGTTCTAGCAGATTTGTAGTCGAAAATGTTAAAAAGTAGCTACTTTTGCACTTAATTGCATCATTAATTTACTGTTTCTTTGAAATAATGTTAAACAAATTTTTTGTCATGTTTTATTGATTTAAGATCATTTGCACAAATTGCTTTGTCAGTTTGAGGAATTTCTGTGAAGTTCTAGCAGATTTGTAGTCGAAAATGTTAAAAAGTAGCTACTTTTGCACTTAATTGCATCATTAATTTACTGTTTCTTTGAAATAATGTAAAACAAATTTTTTGTCGTGTTTTATTGATTTAGGATCATTTGCACAAATTGCTTTGTCAGTTTGAGCAATTTCTGTGAAGTTCTAGCAGATTTGTAGTCGAAAATGTTAAAAAGTAGCTACTTTTGCACTTAATTGCATCATTAATTTACTGTTTCTTTGAAATAAAGTTAAACAAATTTTTTGTCATGTTTTATTGATTTAAGATCATTTGCACAAATTGCTTTGTCAGTTTGAGCAATTTCTGTGAAGTTCTGGCAGATTTGTAGTCGAAAATGTTAAAAAGTAGCTACTTTTGCACTTAATTGCATCATTAATTTACTGTTTCTTTGAAATAAAGTTAAACAAATTTTTTGTCATGTTTTATTGATTTAAGATCATTTGCACAAATTGCTTTGTCAGTTTGAGGAATTTCTGTGAAGTTCTAGCAGATTTGTAGTCGAAAATGTTAAAAAGTAGCTACTTTTGCACTTAATTGCATCATTAATTTACTGTTTCTTTGAAATAATGTAAAACAAATTTTTTGTCGTGTTTTATTGATTTAGGATCATTTGCACAAATTGCTTTGTCAGTTTGAGCAATTTCTGTGAAGTTCTAGCAGATTTGTAGTCGAAAATGTTAAAAAGTAGCTACTTTTGCACTTAATTGCATCATTAATTTACTGTTTCTTTGAAATAAAGTTAAACAAATTTTTTGTCATGTTTTATTGATTTAAGATCATTTGCACAAATTGCTTTGGCAGTTTGAGCAATTTCTGTGAAGTTCTGGCAGATTTGTAGTCGAAAATGTTAAAAAGTAGCTACTTTTGCACTTAATTGCATCATTAATTTACTGTTTCTTTGAAATAATGTTAAACATATTTTTTGTCATGTTTTATTGATTTAAGATCATTCGCACAAATTGCTTTGTCAGTTTGAGCAATTTCTGTGAAGTTCTAGCAGATTTATAGTCAAAAATGTTAAAAAGTAGCTACTTTTGCACTTAATTGCATCATTAATTTACTGTTTCTTTGAAATAATGTTAAACATATTTTTTGTCATGTTTTATTGATTTAAGATCATTCGCACAAATTGCTTTGTCAGTTTGAGGAATTTCTGTGAATTTCTAGCAGATTTATAGTCGAAAATGTTAAAAAGTAGCTACTTTTGCACTTAATTGCATCATTAATTTACTGTTTCTTTGAAATAATGTTAAACAAATTTTTTGTCATGTTTTATTGATTTAAGATCATTTGCACAAATTGCTTTGTCAGTTAGAGGAATTTCTGTGAAGTTCTAGCAGATTTGTAGTCGAAAATGTTAAAAAGTAGCTACTTTTGCACTACGTTGCAACATAAATTCACTGCATCATGCAATAATGTTATATAAAATTTTTTGTAATGTTTTATTGATTTAAGAACATTCGCACAAATTGCTTTGTCAGTTTGAGCAATTTCTGTGAAGTTCTAGCAGATTTGTAGTCGAAAATGTGAAATAGTAGCTACTTTTGCACTTAATTGCATCATTAATTTACTGTTTCTTTGAAATAATGTTAAACAAATTTTTTGTCATGTTTTATTGATTTAAGATCATTCGCATAAATTGCTTTGTCAGTTTGAGCAATTTCTGTGAAGTTCTAGCAGATTTGTAGTCGAAAATGTTTAAAAGTAGCTACTTTTGCACTTAATTGCATCATTAATTTACTGTTTCTTTGAAATAATGTTAAACATATTTTTTGTCATGTTTTATTGATTTAAGATCATTTTCACAAATTGCTTTGTCAGTTTGAGGAATTTCTGTGAAGTTCTAGCAGATTTGTAGTCGAAAATGTTAAATAGTAGCTACTTTTGCACTTAATTGCATCATTAATTTACTGTTTCTTTGAAATAATGTTAAACAAATTTTTTGTCATGTTTTATTGATTTAAGATCATTCGCATAAATTGCTTTGTCAGTTTGAGCAATTTCTGTGAAGTTCTAGCAGATTTGTAGTCGAAAATGTTTAAAAGTAGCTACTTTTGCACTTAATTGCATCATTAATTTACTGTTTCTTTGAAATAATGTTAAACATATTTTTTGTCATGTTTTATTGATTTAAGATCATTTTCACAAATTGCTTTGTCAGTTTGAGGAATTTCTGTGAAGTTCTAGCAGATTTGTAGTCGAAAATGTTAAAAAGTAGCTACTTTTGCACTTAATTGCATCATTAATTTACTGTTTCTTTGAAATAATGTTAAACATATTTTTTGTCATGTTTTATTGATTTAAGATCATTTTCACAAATTGCTTTGTCAGTTTGAGGAATTTCTGTGAAGTTCTAGCAGATTTGTAGTCGAAAATGTTTAAAAGTAGCTACTTTTGCACTTAATTGCATCATTAATTTACTGTTTCTTTGAAATAATGTTAAACATATTTTTTGTCATGTTTTATTGATTTAAGATCATTCGCACAAATTGCTTTGTCAGTTTGAGCAATTTCTGTGAAGTTCTGGCAGATTTGTAGTCGAAAATGTTAAAAAGTAGCTACTTTTGCACTTAATTGCATCATTAATTTACTGTTTCTTTGAAATAATGTTAAACATATTTTTTGTCATGTCTTATTGATTTAAAAACATTTGCACAAATTGCTTTGTCAGTTTGAGCAATTTCTGTGAAGTTCTCGCAGATTTGTAGTCGAAAATGTTAAAAAGTAGCTACTTTTGCACTTAATTGTATCATTAATTTACTGTTTCTTTGAAATAATGTTAAACAAATTTTTTGTCATGTTTTATTGATTCAAGATCATTTGCACAAATTGCTTTGTCAGTTTGAGGAATTTCTGTGAAGTTCTAGCAGATTTGTAGTCGAAAATGTTAAAAAGTAGCTACTTTTGCACTTAATTGTATCATTAATTTACTGTTTCTTTGAAATAATGTTAAACAAATTTTTTGTCATGTTTTATTGATTCAAGATCATTTGCACAAATTGCTTTGTCAGTTTGAGGAATTTCTGTGAAGTTCTAGCAGATTTGTAGTCGAAAATGTTAAAAAGTAGCTACTTTTGCACTTAATTGCATCATTAATTTACTGTTTTTTTGAAATAAAGTTTAACAAATTTTTTGTAATGTTTTATTGATTTAAGAACATTTGCACAAATTGCTTTGTCAGTTTGAGCAATTTCTGTGAAGTTCTAGCAGATTTGTAGTCGAAAATGTTAAAAAGTAGCTACTTTTGCACTTAATTGCATCATAAATTCACTGTTTTTTTGAAATAAAGTTTAACAAATTTTTTGTAATGTTTTATTGATTTAAGAACATTTGCACAAATTGCTTTGTCAGTTTGAGCAATTTCTGTGAAGTTCTAGCAGATTTGTAGTCGAAAATGTTAAAAAGTAGCTACTTTTGCACTTAATTGCATCATAAATTCACTGTTTTTTTGAAATAAAGTTTAACAAATTTTTTGTAATGTTTTATTGATTTAAGAACATTTGCACAAATTGCTTTGTCAGTTTGAGCAATTTCTGTGAAGTTCTAGTAGATTTGTAGTCGAAAATGTTAAAAAGTAGCTACTTTTGCACTTAATTGCATCATTAATTTACTGTTTCTTTGAAATAATGTTAAACATATTTTTTGTCATGTCTTATTGATTCAAGATCATTTGCACAAATTGCTTTGTCAGTTTGAGGAATTTCTGTGAAGTTCTAGCAGATTTGTAGTCGAAAATGTTAAAAAGTAGCTACTTTTGCACTTAATTGCATCATTAATTTACTGTTTCTTTGAAATAAAGTTAAACAAATTTTTTGTCATGTTTTATTGATTTAAGATCATTTGCACAAATTGCTTTGTCAGTTTGAGCAATTTCTGTGAAGTTCTAGCAGATTTGTAGTCGAAAATGTTAAAAAGTAGCTACTTTTGCACTTAATTGCATCATTAATTTACTGTTTCTTTGAAATAATGTTAAACATATTTTTTGTCATGTCTTATTGATTTAAAAACATTTGCACAAATTGCTTTGTCAGTTTGAGCAATTTCTGTGAAGTTCTCGCAGATTTGTAGTCGAAAATGTTAAAAAGTAGCTACTTTTGCACTTAATTGCATCATAAATTCACTACATCATGCAATAATGTTATATAAAATTTTTTGTAATGTTTTATTGATTTAAGAACATTCGCACAAATTCCTTTGTCAGTTTGAGCAATTTCTGTGAAGTTCTAGCAGATTTGTAGTCGAAAATGATTAAAAGTAGCTACTTTTGCACTTAATTGCATCATTAATTTACTGTTTCTTTGAAATAATGTTAAACATATTTTTTGTCATGTTTTATTGATTTAAGATCATTTTCACAAATTGCTTTGTCAGTTTGAGCAATTTCTGTGAAGTTCTAGCAGATTTGTAGTCGAAAATGTTAAAAAGTAGCTACTTTTGCACTTAATTGCATCATTAATTTACTGTTTCTTTGAAATAATGTTAAACATATTTTTTGTCATGTTTTATTGATTTAAGATCATTTTCACAAATTGCTTTGTCAGTTTGAGCAATTTCTGTGAAGTTCTAGCAGATTTGTAGTCGAAAATGTTAAAAAGTAGCTACTTTTGCACTTAATTGCATCATTAATTTACTGTTTCTTTGAAATAATGTTAAACATATTTTTTGTCATGTCTTTTTGATTTAAAAACATTTGCACAAATTGCTTTGTCAGTTTGAGGAATTTCTGTGAAGTTCTAGCAGATTTGTAGTCGAAAATGTTAAAAAGTAGCTACTTTTGCACTTAATTGCATCATTAATTTACTGTTTCTTTGAAATAATGTTAAACATATTTTTTGTCATGTTTTATTGATTTAAGATCATTCGCACAAATTGCTTTGTCAGTTTGAGCAATTTCTGTGAAGTTCTGGCAGATTTGTAGTCGAAAATGTTAAAAAGTAGCTACTTTTGCACTTAATTGCATCATTAATTTACTGTTTCTTTGAAATAATGTTAAACAAATTTTTCGTCATGTTTTATTGATTTAAGATCATTTGCACAAATTGCTTTGTCAGTTTGAGCAATTTCTGTGAAGTTCTGGCAGATTTGTAGTCGAAAATGTTAAAAAGTAGCTACTTTTGCACTTAATTGCATCATTAATTTACTGTTTCTTTGAAATAATGTAAAACAAATTTTTTGTCATGTTTTATTGATTTAAAAACATTTGCACAAATTGCTTTGTCAGTTTGAGCAATTTCTGTGAAGTTCTAGCAGATTTGTAGTCGAAAATGTTAAAAAGTAGCTACTTTTGCACTTAATTGTATCATTAATTTACTGTTTCTTTGAAATAATGTTAAACAAATTTTTTGTCGTGTTTTATTGATTTAGGATCATTTGCACAAATTGCTTTGTCAGTTTGAGCAATTTCTGTGAAGTTCTAGCAGATTTGTAGTCGAAAATGTTAATATTTGTAATGTTTTATTGATTTAAGAACATTCGCACAAATTGCTTTGTCAGTTTGAGCAATTTCTGTGAAGTTCTAGCAGATTTGTAGTCGAAAATGTTAAAAAGTAGCTACTTTTGCACTTAATTGTATCATTAATTTACTGTTTCTTTGAAATAATGTTAAACAAATTTTTCGTCATGTTTTATTGATTTAAGATCATTTGCACAAATTGCTTTGTCAGTTTGAGCAATTTCTGTGAAGTTCTAGCAGATTTGTAGTCGAAAATGTTAAAAAGTAGCTACTTTTGCACTTAATTGTATCATTAATTTACTGTTTCTTTGAAATAATGTTAAACAAATTTTTTGTAATGTTTTATTGATTTAAGAACATTCGCACAAATTGCTTTGTCAGTTTGAGCAATTTCTGTGAAGTTCTAGCAGATTTGTAGTCGAAAATGTTAAAAAGTAGCTACTTTTGCACTTAATTGCATCATTAATTTACTGTTTTTTTGAAATAATGTTAAACAAATTTTTTGTCGTGTTTTATTGATTTAAGATCATTTGCACAAATTGCTTTGTCAGTTTGAGCAATTTCTGTGAAGTTCTAGCAGATTTGTATTCGAAAATGTTAAAAAGTAGCTACTTTTGCACTTAATTGTATCATTAATTTACTGTTTCTTTGAAATAATGTTAAACAAATTTTTTGTAATGTTTTATTGATTTAAGAACATTCGCACAAATTGCTTTGTCAGTTTGAGCAATTTCTGTGAAGTTCTAGCAGATTTGTAGTCGAAAATGTTAAAAAGTAGCTACTTTTGCACTTAATTGCATCATTAATTTACTGTTTCTTTGAAATAATGTTAAACAAATTTTTCGTCATGTTTTATTGATTTAAGATCATTTGCACAAATTGCTTTGTCAGTTTGAGCAATTTCTGTGAAGTTCTAGCAGATTTGTAGTCGAAAATGTTAAAAAGTAGCTACTTTTGCACTTAATTGCATCATTAATTTACTGTTTCTTTGAAATAATGTTAAACATATTTTTTGTCATGTTTTATTGATTTAAGATCATTCGCACAAATTGCTTTGTCAGTTTGAGGAATTTCTGTGAAGTTCTAGCAGATTTGTAGTCGAAAATGTTAAAAAGTAGCTACTTTTGCACTTAATTGCATCATTAATTTACTGTTTCTTTGAAATAATGTTAAACATATTTTTTGTCATGTTTTATTGATTTAAGATCATTCGCACAAATTGCTTTGTCAGTTTGAGCAATTTCTGTGAAGTTCTAGCAGATTTATAGTCAAAAATGTTAAAAAGTAGCTACTTTTGCACTTAATTGCATCATTAATTTACTGTTTCTTTGAAATAATGTTAAACATATTTTTTGTCATGTTTTATTGATTTAAGATCATTCGCACAAATTGCTTTGTCAGTTTGAGGAATTTCTGTGAATTTCTAGCAGATTTATAGTCGAAAATGTTAAAAAGTAGCTACTTTTGCACTTAATTGCATCATTAATTTACTGTTTCTTTGAAATAATGTTAAACAAATTTTTTGTCATGTTTTATTGATTTAAGATCATTTGCACAAATTGCTTTGTCAGTTAGAGGAATTTCTGTGAAGTTCTAGCAGATTTGTAGTCGAAAATGTTAAAAAGTAGCTACTTTTGCACTACGTTGCAACATAAATTCACTGCATCATGCAATAATGTTATATAAAATTTTTTGTAATGTTTTATTGATTTAAGAACATTCGCACAAATTGCTTTGTCAGTTTGAGGAATTTCTGTGAAGTTCTAGCAGATTTGTAGTCGAAAATGTTAAAAAGTAGCTACTTTTGCACTTAATTGCATCATTAATTTACTGTTTCTTTGAAATAAAGTTAAACAAATTTTTTGTAATGTTTTATTGATTTAAGAACATTTGCACAAATTGCTTTGTCAGTTTGAGCAATTTCTGTGATGTTCTGGCAGATTTGTATTCGAAAATGTGAAAAAGTATCTACTTTTGCACTTAATTGCATCATTAATTTACTGTTTCTTTGAAATAATGTAAAACAAATTTTTTGTCGTGTTTTATTGATTTAGGATCATTTGCACAAATTGCTTTGTCAGTTTGAGGAATTTCTGTGAAGTTCTAGCAGATTTGTAGTCGAAAATGTTAAAAAGTAGCTACTTTTGCACTTAATTGCATCATTAATTTACTGTTTCTTTGAAATAATGTTAAACAAATTTTTTGTCATGTTTTATTGATTTAAGATCATTTGCACAAATTGCTTTGTCAGTTTGAGGAATTTCTGTGAAGTTCTAGCAGATTTGTAGTCGAAAATGTTAAAAAGTAGCTACTTTTGCACTTAATTGCATCATTAATTTACTGTTTCTTTGAAATAATGTAAAACAAATTTTTTGTCGTGTTTTATTGATTTATGATCATTTGCACAAATTGCTTTGTCAGTTTGAGCAATTTCTGTGAAGTTCTAGCAGATTTGTAGTCGAAAATGTTAAAAAGTAGCTACTTTTGCACTTAATTGCATCATTAATTTACTGTTTCTTTGAAATAAAGTTAAACAAATTTTTTGTCATGTTTTATTGATTTAAGATCATTTGCACAAATTGCTTTGTCAGTTTGAGCAATTTCTGTGAAGTTCTGGCAGATTTGTAGTCGAAAATGTTAAAAAGTAGCTACTTTTGCACTTAATTGCATCATTAATTTACTGTTTCTTTGAAATAAAGTTAAACAAATTTTTTGTCATGTTTTATTGATTTAAGATCATTTGCACAAATTGCTTTGTCAGTTTGAGGAATTTCTGTGAAGTTCTAGCAGATTTGTAGTCGAAAATGTTAAAAAGTAGCTACTTTTGCACTTAATTGCATCATTAATTTACTGTTTCTTTGAAATAATGTAAAACAAATTTTTTGTCGTGTTTTATTGATTTAGGATCATTTGCACAAATTGCTTTGTCAGTTTGAGCAATTTCTGTGAAGTTCTAGCAGATTTGTAGTCGAAAATGTTAAAAAGTAGCTACTTTTG